>CM076575.1:1446410624-1446523999 GCA_034641835.2 Pinus albicaulis
GAAAAAGTCAATGTTACTGCAAAGTATATGAATCCACACTTACTACTCCAATTGATGGAGTATTTATACAAAAAATCATACAAAATATCTCATAAAAAATTGAGATATTATCTAGGATAACTAATAAGTATTTTACAACAATATAGAGACAGATGGTCTCGTAGATAAGAAAAATGATAATTGATGTTGTGTTGTTTCCTTCTTTTAAGAATGTGCTGGAGGCAGGCCCTATATCTTGGCTTGTTGTTGTCCTCTTCAGTAATTCTATGTTGATTATTTTGTTTCACTGATACTCTTTAACTGCTCTGATACTCTTTGACCTTTGTTCATCCTTTTATCCTTTTTATCATGATATACTGTGGTAAATAGGCAAAAATTTATGTAAGGATAATTTTTTACAAAAGTTCCATCATTTCTTCCCACCATTGAACTTCTGGCACTCTGGTCCTTTGTAACTTTCTTAGTGTTTCATCAGCCTCAGTATATCTGAAGAAATTAGGCTGATTTGGGAACAAATGATTTACTTCATGCTCAAGATAAAATAAATTCTCCAATCTGTCATGAAGGTTTTTCCCTGTAGGCAATGTTGTTGTTGATGAACTGGTTAAAGAACTAGCTTGATTATTAGCATATTTGTCCAATTTTTCAACATAACTATCAAGGTCCATTAGCTTATCTTCTACAACTATAGGACTGGGCAATCCTCTATTTAAAAAAATATTCAATCTTTCTCTGAAGGCAATGATTTCTTCTTGCATATCTGGTTAATCCTTCGTTTCTAAATTGCACAAGAGTTCTTTAGGTAAAATCTTTTTTATTTCCAGAATGTCTGTCCCGTCCTAAATGCCATCATAGTGTTGATTCTTAGGTCGAGTATTTCAAAAAATGTAAATCTGTTGGCACCGCTTCTAAATACGTTTCCAATTCTGTTCATCTTCAATCTGCATCATATCAGAGCCAATTTAACTAAGTTATTCTGTTCATCAATTATTTGAATTGAGCACCAAACATCCTTTATTGATTGAATGATATTATCCCAAAGAATTTCATTTATTTCTTTTAAAGGTTTCTCCAATGTGAGATCCTTTTCCAATGCTTTGACTGTTTTTTCTAATTTGTTCACTTCTCTTGTTTTATCAGCAACACTCATTTTTGAAAGATCATATTTATGTTCTAGAGTGGCCAATTGTTCCTTTGTTTTGTGAAGCTCTATAGCCTGAAGTTTCATATCTTCCATTGACTTTGTTAATTCATCAGTGTTCAAATTTGTAGTGTTGCTCTGTGACAATTCTGCTGGCTGACCTGTTGTTGCTGTACCTGTCACTACTCCTGCTGTAGATACTGGAATATTTGCCTGCTTATCTTTTAATGCATTCTCAAGCTCTTTTTCAGTTGCAGTAAGTTTCTCATTCAATTTTAAGAGAAAATCCATTAGTTCTTCCTCAGAATTTTGTTTGATGATTTCTGCAGTCTGTTGATGTCTTGAGGCCGGTAACTTTAATTGTTTTCTCAGAGCTGCAATATCATCATCTTTTCTCTTGATCAAAGCTTCAATACCTTTCACATCTTTAGGATTATGACCCAAACCAATGATTATTTCCTCTAAAGTTTTGATTCTATTATCCTCAGCCTGGGAGGAGGCTTTTTCAAGCTGCAACTGTGTATTAGTATTATCCAAAGAATCCTGCAAATTATGGGTCATCATTGATTTATCCGTCAGAGTAGAATAAATCATCTCACCTATTTGCTTGTGTAGCTCAATTTGATCTAAAGGATGGATATCCTTTACTAAGACTTCAAAATTAGTCCTAACGTAATCTGCAGCTGTCTGAGGTTGTCGTACCTTGGGCTTCAAATGGCTCATTAACATCTTACCCCGTTGGATGTCATAAGCTGACATCAATCTTTCTTGATTTTTCGGAGCCATCTTCAAATATTGGTTGTACACTTGAAGTCTAAGTGGATCGTTCCTGGCCTTTATATTGGTGAATGTTCTTTGATGTCCAAGTGAGTCACCGGAGGTTTGAAATAAGATATTTTGCACTTTGTTGCCTCTGTATTTCCTGTTTTTGAAAATTAGTGGATGTCCCACTACTTGTACCTGTTTTCTGACTGTCTTCTCTTCCCTGGCTGTCAGGGATTTCCTGAAATGATTCATCTTCTGGAAGGGGAGTTAATTTCTGCCTTTTAACATCTTGCTGTTCAGAAGAGCCACCAATAGGAGTAGTTGTTTCAGCCTCTCTCTTTTTTCCCTTTTCTATATCCAGAGGAGTTTGTAAAATAGAAATTTCTGGCTCACTGATCTGAGTAGGAGGAATTTGTCCTTGACCTTGTTCTTTAGAAGTCTCTGGTTGCGCTGTCATTATGAATTTTTCAATTATTTGTATATCAGGCTCCTTTTCTTTTAGATTCTACTCGTCGTGATGACCTTGAATTGAGACTAGAAGTCCTGGTCAAGAAGACTCTGCATCACCCAAAAGATCAGGTTTTCAAGTATCTTTTCAAGATCTTTCATTACATTTTCAACATTGACCTGCTCACTATCATTTTCAACCAATGTCCCTTCTGTCCATTCATCCATATTAGCATATTTTTCTATTTCTGGGATTCTTTGATGGATGTATGGTGACAGTTTATTTTTCATTCTTCTATCACAGATAAAGTTGTTTGGATCATAAGGCACCTAGTAGAAACTCTTTTGTAGTCTGAGATAGTATTCTAAAATCCTTTCGGCTTCCTTTCCAGCTTCCCTAGAGTTACAAATGAAGGGACCTAATTGGCTCTTGATCCTGAGTTGAGCCTTTTTCTTTGCATTGCAAAAATGAATTATATCTAAATTATTCATTTGCCTGAAATATTCTAATGCAAAGAGTCTCATTGGGACATACTTGGGTAGTTTGAATGGGCATAATTCACATCCATATATCCTGATCTCTGTGTAGTTTTGATATAGGTACCAGTCACCTATCTTGTACTGCTTTGAGAGCTGAAGGATTTTCTTGATCTCATTGTTAATTCTAGGAGGAGAGACTCCTGTCAACAAGGTAGTTGCAGGATGAACAAAAATGTCGACAAACTCATTATAGGAATAAGGAGAATCAGAGGAATTGTGAGTAATGGCAGACCAAAAGATGACTGACCTAGGATTCCCTTTGGCATCAAGTTTCCTAACATAAAAAGGGAAATTTTCTGACTGAAAGTAAATCATGAGATGATATATGATAGAAGAATACTTAAATACTCTCTCATTCTCAAATCTCATGAACTGATCATGGATTTTGTCAGCAATATAAGATGCAAAATCGTACTTGACAGCAGGAGGTTGTCCAGGGGTAAAAATGGATAACAATACTAGGGTTAACTGATCAACATACTTACTAGTATTGAAGCCCATTATGGAAGATATCATGTTTAAAATAAGTCTACCCTCATCAGTAAAGAAAGTATAACCATAAGGGGGAGGGTTTTTAGGCTGATGCTCTGGTAACATGAAGGTTTGGCATAGGTGGTTTAACTCTTCATGGGATAAATTAGTAGATTTCTCAAGTAATTCAGCCATGGACAGGGGAGTGAGAGCTTGACCAAGTTGGAATTGTAGAATTTCATTTATGGACTGAGCAGTTATTGGGAAAAGGACATTTTGACTTGGGGATAAAACTGCTCGTTGGTTGGGATCATAATTTGCGTAGCAATAATGGATTAACTCAGGAAAAATATGGACTGAGGGGAGAAGGTACATAGGAAGATTTGATTCCTAAAGTCCAAAGATGTCAGAACCATTCAAATAATTGTCTCTACAGCGGCAAAATATTCGAAGAGGATTCTCACTGAGACGCAAGTCCTTAATTTGAAAATCCATATCGGCTAAAGGCAAATAATCCAAGTCCTTGTGAGGGGCATTGATGGGCACGACATTCAGAGCTACAGGAACTTCCATTTCTGGTTCTTGTGGATTCAGAAATGGAATTTCGAGGTTTTTGTGGAAAAGGGGCACAATTAGCAGTTTTGGGAATATAATTGCAGTTCTGGGAACGAAAAAGACCAAACTGAACTTCTTTTCAGACCTTAGTGCAGAATTAAAACTAAAACCAGGATTTTTTACAGAGTTTAGCGGGGAATTGGAATAAATACCTGTTTACGGGAAATGAAACGTATTTAAACAGGCGCTGGTTATGACAGAAGAACCCTGAAATACTCGGCTTCAATTCTCTTCAGCAAGGTAACGGTCAGCAAGCGTTAACAGTTGGTTTTGAATTTTGTTGCATGGAAGACTGGCTAGCACACGGAACAATGGAAATGACGCAGACGCAATTTGTTTTATTTAGTTGTGTCAGTGGTAAGTGTGTTTCATATGACGTCAAGATGTACGATGAGCCTCATAGAGGGATAGGAGCTGATCTTGTTTAGATTGCCGCGTTGCTGGAAATCCGGACCCGAAAAATATTAAGGCAAATTTGATAAGAAATTCACGTCACAACTCTCCCTCCGTACGCCAGCCCAACTTCGGACCCGAAAAATATTAGGGCGGAATTCATTTGGTTTTCGCGTCACAAAATTGGCCAACGTCAGCAGGCTATTTTGGAACGCGAATTTGGTTTGAATTATGGTTTATCGCCGTTTGAAGTCCGGCGGGCTCGACTTAAGAACAATTTTGTTTGATCCCATCTTATAAAATTTGTGTTGGTTTTATTTGATAACACACATATTTATAATAAATCATGGGAATACCACACTAGTAAACATGTGAAAAATTTATATAAATTATTGAGAACAATCATTTTTATGTAAAAATATCCAAATGTGCTTTTGGGAAATAAGAATTCGAGTATTTGGTTCATATTGTTTTAAAGGAAGGAGTGAAGTTGGAGCCTCAAAAGATGCAAGCTATTACAAAATGATCTATTCCTAAGAAAATCCAAGTTCTTAGAATATTTTTTAGGCTTACATGATATTGTTGATTATTTGTTAAGAATTATGCATGCATTTCAAGTCCACTCACATATCTCTTGAAGAAAATATCATTTATATGGAATGATGAGGCTACTTTGGCATTCTCTCTTTTAATGGATGCCATGTCTTCTACACCAACATCGGTTGCACCTACTTTTGGTAAACATTCATAGTAGAGTGTGAGGCACTAGGACAAGGATTATACATAACATTAACACAATAAGGGATATCATTGGCTTTTAAAAGCAAGGAATTCAAAGAAAATATTTGGTGAAATCTACGTATGAAAAATAAATGGAAGCAATATTACATGCAATAAAAAATGGGGATAGTATATCACCGGGAGGTACTTTAAAGTCAAGATATACCATGATAGCATAAAGTATTTTTTGAAGCTATGGATTTCATTGGAAGATTAACAAAAATGAGGAGAAAAAATGCAAATTTTTAATTTTGAGATAATCTACAAAAAGGGTAAGGAAAATTTAGTACATGATGCTCTTTCTAAAATAGAAGAGGCCTCAAATTTATATCCAATTACATTTTCTATTCCTAGTGGCTAGAAGAAGCTTGCCATAATGGAAAAATGACAATAGTACTAAACAAAAACTAAAATTTATAAAGGATGGGATGAACTCTATGGAGCATTGGGATTGAAAGAGAGATATACTTTGGTGCAAATGTAGAATATTTTTATGCACGCAAGAATATTTGAATAAACAAATATTAAGGGAGTCCCATGTCTCTCTGATGGTGGGATGCAGGGTTCCTTAAAACATCTCAAAGGATCAAAAAATATATTTTTGGAAGGAATGAAGAAAGATATTCAAAATTTTGTAAGAGAAGGTCAGGTTTGCATAATAAATAAAAGAGATATAGTAAAATCTCTAGGGTTACTTCAACCATTCCACATACATATTCAAAGACTATAAGATATATCAATAGACTTTATTACAGGGTTACTGAAATATAAAGGTAAGTATTACATTTTTGTGGTCATTTATGTAGACAAATTTTGTTGATTTTTTTGGTAGAGCTCAAAGTACATAAAGAACAAGCCAAGTGGCAGAAGTGTCCATGAAAGAAATTCATAGTCTTCATGGTTTTCCTAAAGTAATAGTAACAAGAAACTTTTGGAAATAATTATTTAATATGAGTGGAGAAACACTAGCCGCCATGAGTTCTACATATCAAACACAATCAAATGGTCAAACAAAAATAGTTAACAAATGTTTTTAAGGTTATCTACAATGTTACTATTTAGAAAAGCAACTTAGTATGCCATAATTAATAATCATTCCTTGTTCACTTTTGTTAATAGGTTTATGTCAGACGATGATGCAGGGGCATTAGGCACTAGCCAGCAATGTAGGAGGTTTTTTCCACATGTTGTGGCTAGGAGGGTTCGAAAACATTTGAGTTGTAACAACTAGGTGTCAATACCTCAGCTGACTGTATTACTTAGACTAGCTAGAGTTGTAGGAGTCGAACAGTTTCAGTTAGTTGAATTATTATAATTAGACCTTTTGATTTCTAGAACGGTCCTCTTAGAGGAACCGAAGAGCCATATGTTATGTATATAAATTGTAATTCCTCGGATGAATAAAAGTAGAGAGGGAATAGGAGAGTAGAGAGGGGATTTCTGCAATAAACCTCTGTGTGTGAACAATTGTTTCCAGTTAAATGATTTCCAAGCTTAGTTGCCATTGAATTATCTCAAACTGCTAATTGTGAAGAATTTTTTAACTGTGAGGCGATTGGGTACTGATAATTCCATTCTTTTGTCTTTGAATTCCCGTAAATTGTTGGATAACCCTGTGAACTCACCCCACCCGAAGGCGAGGTCTGTGTAGAGAACCGGGGTCGTGAACATTGTTCAAATATAAAAATCCCGCTTAATAAAGAGACAAGATTGTTGTGCTTTCGGAACCTGACCCGAGGATTGGATATGAGTTAACAAACAAAAGGATAGCGGAACCAGACTTGCACCCGTGGTCAAGCCCTGTACCAAAACCACGAGCGGAATCACAAAAGCGGGTTGCCCATATCGCACCGCTTTTGCGGAGTAGGCGGTATTTCCTATTCACGAGCGATTCCATAGGGAATGCGACACGTGGCGAAGTGACCCCCGGAAAACCACCGTTTAACCCGCGCCATCGCACGTTAAATCCCGACGTTGGAAGCCGAGCGAAATTGCCAAGAGTCGTTGATTTGGAGAAGGGCCATCGGACGGTGGTCGCACGTTGAACTTGCCCAGAGGTTAACTAAGGTGTGCGGAGGATAGCCAGGTATGATACGAGTGTTTGATTGGTTATTGATATATATAGGTGGGGCCGGAGTATAATGAAATTGTTTAATTAAACGATTGGCGGATAATTAGCATAAGTCTGGAGCGAGATTGTTGTAAGGCTGGGTGGTGAAATATAGAGCCGAAAGTTCATTACAAGTTATTTATTTAAAAAGAAACGTGGAGTATAAATACAAAGTGTTGAAAGTTAAACATTGGTTATAAGGCTTGGAGATAATATAAAGTCTGGAATATAAATTAAAGTCCAAGCATTGTGGATAGTATTTATTTATCAAATTCTACGAATTTCTACGAATTTGATAAATAAACCCGAAGAAAGAAGAAGTCAATTAAGACTCAGGCTGGAGGAAAAGAATGGGGTAAACCAAGGGAAAATGCTGACAGAGTGATTGTAGACACACCAGCTCTCCTTAGGGGTCCAATTTCAGTTTTGTTGCGTCACACGATGATCTCTCTTCTCTGGCATTTACTTGTATTTAAGATCACTATTCTAGGAATAAGGAGTTATTTTCTCCAAAAATAACCCTAGCCAAACATTGACAATGCATCAAGGATATCTTTCTATGCTTCATAAGTACATATGTTCTACTTCTAAATCATGCCTTGGAAGTGGTTGTTTTGCTGGAAATTATTCACCAGTTGGTTTCATACCAAAGTCTTTTTCTCATTTTCAACATCCAATACATGAAAAAGATAATGGTTTAAAACAACATAAATATTTGAAATTTTGCAAGAATTGTCTGGCACAATTTGAATATTAATTTTGAAGTCAATTGCATGATGTTGTATAGGATCAAGTGTCATTTTGAATACCAAATGTTTCACAAGAAACTTCTCAACATGCTACCCTGCAGTAAGGATTAAATGACGATATTGCATCAACTATTTCCATAATAAAAGTGCACCTCGGCCATAAGACTAAACAACTACAAATGTTGTAGATCTAACAAGACCACACAATCAAATGTATTCCACAAGGCCAATACCGTATGAAAAATGAAAAGGAGTTTGCAACCAAAAATACCTTAGGCAACTAATTCAATTAGATACACCAAACCATCAGCAAAAAGGAAAACCAGCCTACTTGGCCCCAATATTTTCAACCGGGTCCTCTAATTCAACCAATAAAAAGGCCAAAACCATAGCATTGAGATACATTTCATTACACTATCAATAACAATAAAATTTGACTCAGCCATAACCCTTTCCTTTTATTGTTGTGAAAAGCTTTATGCATTACTCTAATGTGGCTAGTCCATAGGCCAAGTAGACCACTGGGTAACAAATATGTTTCCTTTCACCTTTGAGTTTTTAAATTATGCCTACCAAATCTAAGACATTTAAGAGGGGGAACTAATACAACGTTAAAAATAAAACCAGAGCACACATCTACAAATTACCTCCTTAGCTACCGTCACACCATCATTAACTATTTTCGGAGAACCATGCTTGCTCTCCAAGACAACATTTTTCCCTTCGCCCCAAGGGTGACTCCAACAAGATCAGCAAGTTTGTTCACACCGCCTGCAAGACAAATTGACAATGCTTTCAGTAAGTGTGAAATTGAATGCCATACCATATGCCAAAACAACCCTCCATGAAAAATTAAAATAACACATTAAAATCGAATATAAGTGGACAAGGAAAGATCCACCGCAGTGAAGTTTCACGTGCAGGTGACCTTCCTTTAAACATAATTTTTTCTCTGACCTACAATTTTTTTGTCACTGAGCCATCCTTGTTGAAGTACAACTCCTTTTCCATAGCTCTTATATTAACTACCTTCTCTCTGTCGCGTAATCTCAGAGTCCCTCTTCTGCTTGAGCGATTAAAGGAAATGGGTGAAAAAACTGAAAGAGAAGACAATTGTCTGCCATAATTATCAAACATTGCACCCAACTTCTTCCCCTTTCCATTGTTACCCAATGAGGTAGATGTGGCAATTGTTGTCATACTTCCCAAAGCAAAGGCCATCTTCTCTTATGCTGAATATAGAATTACAAGATCTTCATATTAGTATGAACCTTTAAAAACATGACTCCCATTGCTAAAAACCACTTTTAAGTTGTAACAGGCAAACTAAACAACTATCGCAACTTTTGGCAACTTCTGGAGCATTAAGAGAGAAACAACCAAAGAGAAATACAACCACAATCCTCATTTTAATGAGACCTGACTATATATTTGCATTAAGATAATAGAAAGAAATCACGACTATATTAAGGCCAGCACAAAACAATCTTTAACCAGTGTCTCTCGCGGCCTTCAAGTTGCCATGCTAGAGGTTGCATATTTTTAATTTAAATTCTTGACCTCTCGTGCCCATATATGAATGCATCCAATGGGATATCTACATCAAATGCTCCTTTATATCCCCAAAAACAAATTCCCTACTACAAGAGCACCAGTATTGATGGATCACCCACACCATCCCACCCACTAGAAACGGTGAAAAAGGAAACCCGAGAAACCTTCTGAAATATCTCAAGATGACTATATGGGTGGTTCTTATGAATCAACCAACCATTCATAACATTCTCATCAATCCAAACCATGAGTATTATGTGACAATATTCAAGCAGGCACTGAATCGGATTTCTGAAGCTATGTTAGAGAAACCCTAAACTCTCACTGAAAATAGGTGAAATGTGGCACCACTCAGAGATTGACATGTGCCAATTGGTACAAGTGGTAGACAATTGGTATGCTCAAACAACGAGGTGATGCAGGAATGACATGAGGGAGAAAATATCAGAAAAGCCCCAAATCTGGAGAACTAAAGCTCATCACCAACCTGAGATTGACAACTTTACATGATGTAACTTATGAAATCGTAAATGGAGAAATCATAGTAACAATAAAGTAACCTATGTAACAATAAAGTCGGATTCATCCCGGGAGTGGTAATGGGAGAAATCATAGTGAACAACAGGAAACATGCAGAGTTGCTTACAATCAAATAGATGAAAAAACACATACAAAAAACCTAGATAATAATCATGAACAAGCTTAATATTGAATTATGAACTCTAAAGGAACTTACAAAATGTGACATTACGAACCTGGTCAAGCGCACAAGCAAAAATATCCTGGACATGACCCTGGTTGACAAGTTGTATTGTTCATGATGCAAGAGGATTTGTACCTGCACTGCCAAGTCAATCAAAATCCATCATTATCTATACAATAAATACAAGTAATTGATGTAGCATTTTTTACTCTAAGATGCATTCTTATGATAATGTTAGAACATATGTTGAAAATGTCAAAACATACCTGAATAAGCTCCTCTTCGTTTCAAGAACAATTTATTGGAGTCGCATGAACTTGGAACAAGCCTCCCACGATCTGAAAGAGTAGCAACTAAGTCAATAGTGACTTTTTTGTTGCTACGTTGGATTGAGGGAGGTTTGCTCCAAGATTAAATCGCTCCAATAAATTATTCTCTACTAAACAGGGCCAACCACGTGAAGGTGGAAGCTCTTATGGCCCCTCCCCCCCCTCACATCACTCTCAATTCCCCAATACCCAATCTATATTTCATTTTTTACTTTCATGAGTATAAAAAAAAATATTCAATAACTAATAAAAAAACAATTCAACAAAAAGTACGCAAGGAAACATTGCAATTAATGCTTGACATAAAAATAGTATGATAAATGAGTTTTTTATATAACGCAAAAAACGTTCCAAGTATGGTAACGCTTGTCTTATAATAATACAATATTTTACATTATCGAATTTTCTTTTTCTTCTTCCTATTTCTAAAGCTCCTAATTACATCATCAATATCATCATGCTCTGCTCCTGTTTCGTGCCTTTCGACCCGCACTGCTGACCTAGTTGCGTAGTCACGATGTCTAGTCTCATCCAGTGACGGGGCATCGCCTACAAAAAAAGATAATATTAAATTTTAATTGTCAGTTTTTAAATATCATTGAAATAGTTCGGTAATATTAATAAAAAAATTGCAATGAGATTATTTACCTGGTGCACCAGTTGTCGCCGCTGACCTAGTTGCGTAGTCACGATGTCTGGTCTCATCCAGTGACGGGGCATCGCCTACAAAAACAGATAATATTAAATTTTAATTGTCATTTTTAAAATATCATTGAACTAGTTCGGTAATATTAATAAAAAAAATTGCAATGAGATTATTTACCTGGTGCACCAGTTGTCGCCGTTGACCTAGTTGCGTAGTCACGATGTCTGGTCTCATCCAGTGACGGGGCATCGCCTACAAAAATAGATAATATTAAATTTTAATTGTCAGCTTTTAAATATCATTGAACTAGTTCGGTAATATTAATAAAAAAAATTGCAATGAGATTATTTACCTGGTGCACGAGTTGTCGCCGCTGACCTAGTTGCGTAGTCACGATGTCTGGTCTCATCCAGTGACGGGGCATCGCCTACAAAAACAGATAATATTAAATTTTAATTGTCAGTTTTTAAATATCATTGAACTAGCTCGGTAATATTAATAAAAAAAATTGCAATGAGATTATTTACCTAGTGCACCAGTTGTCGCCGTTGGGACTGTTGCCCTGTCTTCCTCTCTGGTGGTAAGATCCTCAAGGGAAACATTCTCTGTCATTTAAACAAAAAATGTTATAAGGAAAACCATCAAGGTATAATTAGAAAAAAATATAAGTGGAAATTAATTACCGTCACGGCCCTCACTGATAGTAGCATTGTCGGCCTGGTCCCCACTACAATGATCAGGTTGCACGTGAGGATCATCTACATCTGGCTCTAAAATTGGGTTATTTGCCTCGTCGGTAGTGCTGCTCCCCTGATTTAAACAAAGTTGTTAGACATTAAATTTATGGACGAAAAAAAACATATTGAAAGGTTAATGTTTTACCTTATCAGGCATTCTGGATCTTGGGACCTGCCCCAAGCTTCTGCGACATTCAACTACGGCTTGATAGCCGAAATGGAAAGTGATATTTTTATCTTCCTCTGTAGTTTCTGTTCCGAAGTCATCACCCTACATTACATATGATTGTGTATTTTTAATCATATCTGATAGGATTACAAAAACGTTGGAAGGCGATATAATTAATTATAAGATGTTTAGCTACTTAATTACAATTCTTGCAGCTAATTTCAAGTAGCCACCCTGGCCGAGCTTGTGATGGCCCTTTTTCTAAATCCTAGCTTTGGTTGCCTTTGAGGTGTCAGGCAACCTAGCATCAAAAGATTGAAGTCAGATATGACGTAGCACACTTTTATTTTAGACATAAAGAAAATTAAATCTATTGAATTAAAGTTGTAATTTACCTTGCGGGTCCAGTTGGCATTTTTCCTTCTTTCTTTGCCCTTTTCTCTTTTCCGTCATGGATGAGTGCTCTCCACTCACTCTCTGGAACTGCGAGAGGAAGCTCATATCTAGGGTTAAATTGCAATTGCGTCCTATAGGTTTCCCTGGTATATTTCAAATATTTGTCGGCTACTCGAGCCACCATTGTTCT
This sequence comes from Pinus albicaulis, assembly GCA_034641835.2. NCBI lineage: Eukaryota > Viridiplantae > Streptophyta > Pinopsida > Pinales > Pinaceae > Pinus > Pinus albicaulis. The sequence goes on from CM076575.1 coordinate 1,446,423,360, forward strand.
GTCAAATGTGCCAACCCCAAAAAGGGCTTCTAGATAATCTAGAAGTTCTTTTTTCAGGTTGGAATTCTGGGAATTCCACCCTGTGCATATGGTTGGGCCAAAAATTACCAACGCATGGCTCTCCAGAAACCTGTAGAACTCATTGTTTCCTACACAGAAAAGAAGAAGAAGAAGATATTATCATTAATTTAAAAATAAAAATCATGATAAATATGTTTTAGATAAAGTACATGAAATAGTTAAAATATTAAAATTTACCTGGGAGTTGTACATGCTTTATAGGGACACCTTCATCGTTCACCAAAAACGTGCCATTAATGGTCCCCGTGGAGCTGACACGTGTAGCTCCAGGAAACGCAATAATGTAGTTGGCCATATCAGCCTCATCATTGCCAACACGTTCAGCAGTTGGCTGGGTGTCAGCTTGGGCAGGGTGTGTTTCTTGGCTAGCACCTAAAGGAGTAGAAGGTGTACGAGAGGGTTTTTGGGCAATATCTTGCCCTTGTGTCCCACTACCACCAACACCGGGTTCAGCAAATGCCAGAAAACGCTACATACAAAAGAACTTTTTGTTAGTTTAGTCAATGTAAAAATTCAAAATCAAACTATCACAATTCATCTCATGCAGAACAAAAAAAATATCCTTTTGACTTTTTATTATTACCTGATATCTTTCTAGCTGCCTCATAAGATGTTGTATCCTCTCTTCTGTTTCAGGTGTTTTAGGCGCGTCTATCAAAGTATTAAATTCCGACCTTGCATCTCGTGCCTTTTTTTGCAACAAGAACACTGGAGATAGGGATGAAGAAAGCTCTTCCTCAAAGAGGGAATCATCAGGTGTACCATGGCTAGGTGTTTGCATATTTGAACAAAATTAATATTATTTCAATTATGTAAATAACTAAAATACCTGAAGATAGAGCAATGCTGGCACTTTACATGTTCTTCAGCTGGCCTCTTTCCGCGATCATCCCGTCTCTGGGTTGTTCCTGCACTGCTCTCATCAGTCTGCCACATTGCAATAAAATTATAAATGTAAAAACTTGAAAACAATATCTAACTTAAAAACACAAAATGAAAACTCAAATAATTTCTAATAAGACACCGGACGACAAAGTTAGAGTTTCAAATATGCCTTGCATTGAATTCAGTCCTGGAAACATGTCATTGCACATTAAGGCACCCAAACAAGAGACGAGTTGACAATGAAGACCTTATTGAATATATTGTTGGAGCAACTTCTAGTAAACTTGTTGTAAAGACCTTGAGGATATTTTTGGAGCAACATTGTTGAAGCTGATAGTATAGCATTGTTGGAGACGATCTTGAAGGGCCTTGAAGTGAAGCTTTTGGAGCAACTATTGAAAAATCCTTAGAGCATTTAAGTAAGGCACTTTCTATCTTCCATCACCTTTTTCCTTTCAATATCCTTTAAACGATTTTGTTGATATTTAATGTTTGAAATCACTTATAATTCCTTAATTATATGTGTTTGGGGACTTTCCCTTTGAAATTACCCAAAAATACCCTGGCAATTTTATCTTCAGGATGCATGTCTGACCCTATTGTTCAATATTTTGATTGATAGTAGTAAACATAGAGAGTTAGGGGGTTCTTGACTTGGTTTGGTTGGGCCATTAGATCCCTAACATCTACTAGGGAGAACCCCCCTTGAGTTGGAGGAGAGCTAGCCCAAAGTGAAAAGAGGTTGGTGAGGTGACAATGGGGCTATTGAATTACACATGGTATCACACTTTAGCTTTAGGAATTTATCTTGAGAAGTGCGAGATTTTGCTCTATCAATTCTCAAATTGTTTACAACACTATTGTTAAGAACTAATAAGAAGTGATGTTGAGGGGTTTTTGGGTATAACAAACAATACCATTTAAAAACTAGGGTTCTCAGTCCTTGGCATTCCTTCACCTGGGCCTAGGGGCACACTAGAATAATTTCACACTAAACCATGCAAACTTAAAAGTAACTTAACAGATCCATAAAGTAATAATAATCATAATTCCTAATTTCCTATTGTACAATATGATGCAAATTATTCAAACATGAAGCAATGAAGACATGCAATGTCTGAATTTCAAGATTGATGAACCAATACAAGAAGTTAGAAACTATAACTTTGATTCAATACTCTGTGTCCTAACTCCAAGAAGGAATCTAGTTTGTAGGAATGAAGAGGTTGTTATCTTTACAATCCCATCCCAACATCAAATTCAGTGATAAGTTTCTATGAGGTTCTGGGTCAAGGAAACATTCACTCCACGAATGATATATTTAAGTAGGCTTCTCGTATTCTGGGAAAACACCATACCTATAATGCATTCACTTGTATGTATAAAGGGAAAGGAAAACATGTTTTCATACAACGGTGACAAAGGCATCTTGGGGAAATGTATCTTCACTTTTTATTTATGTTGTTCACCCACACCACTCTCGTGTTTTCACTAATCCTATTTTGTCATTTTTGGGTTCAAATTAAGTTAAGGCCTTAAGTATTTTTTGACCTTTCGGTGTAGTTTTCATAAGTGGCATGTATGGATTTTCCATTAATTCTACACTTTTTCTCTTCATGTGCATGTTTCCCTGGAAATCAAATGCATGATTTAGTCCCATACATTTAACAAGTTGTTGGATCAACTCCATTGGAAATATCATGTTTCCTATTCAATCAAAATTTATCTCAGTTAGGTTAGGTAGGAAGGTTTTCCCTTTGTATTAATAGGGCACTTCTAGCTTGCATTTTTATTATATCTTTCAAATTTAGTGTCGTTTCAATTAGGGCATGAATTTTTGCAACTTTCAAGGTGAGAATGAACAAAGACAAATTTTGTGATGGATGACTGTATATGACTCCATGGCCAGAGGAAAAGGCACTAATCTACTTCTTCAAATATCTATAGTTCTCATTCACCTCATACGGAGATGGTCCCTGATTTTGAGCCAAATGTTGCAGCAAAAAGTTCCCCCTCTCCATAATTTGATATTCAATGGAAATTTCTTAAATTGATGATGGGGCATGATTATGGAACATTGGCACATACATATGTAATGGAATTCCAAGATCATGATATATGTTTGCATATGTTTATGGAGGTGGTGGAGCAAAAAAGAGCTCAAATAGAGCTGAATTTTTTCACATAAAAAGGACCGTGGGCTTGACTAATGGTTCCATTTAAAAAATGATATCTAGACAGAGAATAAGTGTAGCATGCAAACATGCATTGAAAATCCATCTGAGTTTGCATTGTATTACTTATGATGGATTCAAATTTTGGTTTCAAAATGCCAGGTTATGGCATGATTTTGTCGAGAAACCCTTAGTTGGATTCTCATGTTGGTTTAATTTATATTTTAAGTTTGTTTTGCAATCTTTGGGTGATAGTAACTCTTGAACTAGGTTACCAATGTGTAACAATCATATTTCAAGAATAAAGTTGTGATTTTTTTATATTATTATTATTATCTATTAGCTACGAGTATTGACACCTAATGCCCGGAATTTTGACATCTTGATAGCATGGATAATTTCGAAAATGTTTCTAGTAATGTTAACATAATAACTATCATTACGTGTCTTCACTTTTGTCACCATAATAGACTTGTGATATGGACTCATCACACAACTTCATATGCTATGTCCCAACAAGTTCAAACTGGTTGAACCTACCTCATAGTGTGGTTATTAAGGACAAGTTGCTTGGTATATAACTCGATAGCATAGACCGCGTTGCAGTTCTAAAAAGAATCTTCAAGTGTCAAAAAAAATTCACAATATGTTCTACTATAAAGCCTTTTGGGATACCTGAAATAATATATGTATCATCGATGACTTTTAAAGTATGACAAGATCCAGAGGGAAAGGAAATCAATGGAAGAGTGATCCACCAATGAGAACCTAGAATTTAGCATCAGATGAGTTAGAGTCTAGGAAACTGAAACCCTATAATTTTAATTAGTGATGAAGGACATCACATAGGTAATTATATTTTCATGTAGAATAATCTGTTAATTCAAATTTAAACTACATAATATGAAGGGCATACCATAAATTTTTCCACGTAAGTCCAAACAACCTATAAAAAGGGAAAACCTTCTTTTTCCATGGGAAATAATTTACCTTTCCTTTTTCAAGATAATCTAAATCACAAAAAATATGAACTATACTGCACACATTCTTGGATAATGTGAAAGTGGAAAAGGAATGCCCTACACAAGTGATGCACACATGTACATTTGAACACTAATATATTTTTGTAGTTGAAATGCAATGCTTGTTTTCATTTAAATGTAGGGTTTTTAAAGAAGGGAGAAATAATGGCTGCCAAATTAATAAGCGTTTCTTTGGGAAAAATTTAAATCTTGTATTGGGTGATGAAGATAATAGAGGGTATTGAATCTTGATTCTTGACATCTAGAGAGAACCCTATAGCCTAACACAATCCAATGGAATTGATCAAAAAAACCCAAATAGAGTCAACCCTACTATAGGAGGAAGGGCCTGCAGTAAGAACTTACCATTTTGCAAGAGCTGAGGGCGAATGTTGTTCTGCAAGAGCTGAGCTCGAACACTGAGGGCGAATGCTGACATAATATGAAAGGCATACCATAAATTTTTCCACGGAAGTCCAAACAACCTATAAAAGGGGAAAACCTTCTTTTTCCATGGGAAATAATTTACCTTTCCTTTTTCAAGATAATCTAAATCACAAAAAATATGAAATATACTGCACACATTCTTGAATAATGTGAAATTGGAAAAGGAATACCCTACACAAGTGATGCACACATGTATATTTGAACACTAATAGATTTTTGTAGTTGAAATGCAATGCTTGTTTTCATTTAAATGTAGGGTTTTTAAAGCAGGGAGAAATAATGGCTGCCAAATTAATAAGCGTTTCTTTGGGAAAAAATTAAATCTTGTATTGGGTGATGAAGATAATAGAGGGTATTTAATCTTGATTCTTGAAATCTAGAGAGAACCCTACAGCCTAACACAATCCAATGGAATTGACCAAAAAAACCCAAATAGAGTCAACCCTACTATAGGAGGAAGGGCCTGCAGTAAGAACTTACCATTTTGCAAGAGCTGAGGGCGAATATTGTTCTGCAAGAGCTGAGGGCGAATGCTGTTCTGCAAGAGCTGAGGGCGAATGCAAGGCGAATGCAAGGCGAATGCTGTTCTGCAAGAGCTGAGGGCGAATGCTGAGGGCGAATGTTGTTCTGCAAGAGCTGAGGGCGAATGCTGAGGGCGAATGCTGTTCTGCAAGAGCGGAGGGAGAATGCGCACGTGATATCAGATGTTAATGTAGCACACATGTACATTTGAACACTAATATATTTTTTTAGTTGAAATACAATGCTTGTTTTCATTTAAATATAGGGTTTTTAAAGCAAGGATAAATAATGGCTTCCAAATTAATAAGCGTTTCTTTGGGAAAAATTTAAATCTTGTATTGGGTGATGAAGATAATAGAGGGTATTGAATCTTGATTCTTGACGTCTAGAGAGAACCCTATAGCCTAACACAATCCAATGGAATTGACCAAAAAAACCCAAATAGAGTCAACCCTACTATAGGAGGAAGGGCCTGCAGTAAGAACTTACCATTTTGCAAGAGCTGAGGGTGAATGCTGTTCTGCAAGAGCTGAGGGCGAACGTTGAGGGCGAATGCTGAGGACAAATGCTATTCTGCAAAAGCTAAGGGCGAATGTTGAGGGCGAATGTTGTTCTGCAAGGGCGGAGGGCGAATGCGCGCGTGATATCAGACGTTAATGTAGCTATTGTGACGGATACGAAACAATAAAATCATTTTTATGTAGCGCGCATATAAGTTTTGTATTTTTATGTAGCGCGCACATAAGTTTCGTATTTTTATGCAGCGCGCATATAAGTTTCGTATTTTTATGTAGCGCGCATATAAGTGTCGTTATACCGACGGCGGAAAAAGCGTCGCTACTGGGACGGCTGCCTCCAAACGTCGCAATTGCGACACTTAGACGTTGTGTCGTACTTGCGACGTTTGGAGGCAGCCGTCGCAATAGCGACGCTTTGGTCCATAGTGTCGCAATTGCGACGTCTTCCTCCAAACGTCGCAATTGCAACACTTTGTCTAAGTGTCGGTATTGCGACACTTTTCTATAAACGTCGGTATAGCGACGGTTTTGGGTGGGATGGAAAAAATTTGGGGAAATTTCTGACATTTGGTCAAAAGCGTCGGAACCAAGTGTCGGAATTTCCGCCAAATGTAGTAGTGTGTAGAACCTATTTGGGAGGAGACGAATGTCAAAGCCTTGAACAACATCTATAATATAACTGCACAGAGGGAGGACTATGTTAATCCAACTGCAGATGTAAAACTTAATTGGTGCATTATTGGTTCTTGTTCATCATACTTTGAAGAATGATTAGAGAACTAGAAGAATAAGTTGCATGAAGTACCAAAAAAGGAGGTTCACAAATATTACTCGTGTCTTGCGTTGGATTAGGATGTAGGTGCAAGATCCACCTAGGTATGATGGTTCAACTAATGTTGTGTTTTTTTTCCAAAAGTTTGAATAGAGAGTACTTGAAAATTGAAGGATGTTAGCATTAGATGTTGCTTCGAGAGCAAGACCAATGAAATGGTGGATTGTGGATAATAATGCTATAGAAACCTGGCAGTGTTGTAAGAACTTGTTGCATATTTGTTTTGGTTAAGATTCATAGGTTAGAGGATTCAAGTACACTGGTTTGGATTTTCTAACGATCCATGTAAAAAGTTGGCATTGCCTAGAATAAAATAAGGGTACCAAAAGAGGAATGGGTCCATAGGTTCGTGCACACTTTTTATGTCATTCCAAAAAATTTGTACATTGAGTTGGAATTTTGCAAAGGAATCGTGGAATGGGATGATATGATACAAAAATTCAAGTTTACCTTTATTTTTGTAGCTTAGGATGATGTATTGGATGGAGCCTTAAAGGCCATTAAGAAGAATATCTTTACGCTTGAAGATCAGAAGGTGAATATATTAATACCTCTATGTTTGACACATAAACACTACCAAAATTTCAAAGAATTCTTGGAGTTTTATAACATTATATAACAAGTTTTTGATGATGAGGATCTAAGGAATTTATGCATTCCAAAGATAGGAGAGCCTACCAAGACCAATAAAATGGATTTTAGCACTGTGCATGACCTAATATTATTTATGGGTGTGGTCGCAAAAATTTAGAGTTGTGTGTTTTACCATGGAAGAATCAGGCCACTACAAAAATGGGAATATGACGCACAAAGGAGTGTATTGCACCAATTTAACGCAAACATGTTTAGTGCAAAGTGTTGGGGGAAAATGAAACGGAGTGGAGAACAATTGTTGTGCATAAATTTAAATAATAATATTAATAATTTGATCGTTGGCCACGTTAGTAGAGTACTTAGTTCATTCGGGTGTAAAGGTACATTTCCAATGAGACATTTGCAAGATGGGACTATGCACCAATGGAAGGAACATTGTGTAGGAGATATGCCAGAAGATTGCGTCATAAAGGCACTAGCATACGGTGCCTAGACTTAAAATACTATAAATAAAGGTTGAGGGATCATATGTGTTCATTTGGAACTTAGAAATTTCTTATTGATTGTAAGGAGTCGAATGTGAGTTTTGAGGGCATTGGTGTGTTTGGTCATGGGTGATTCTTATGAGTGGTTGCAACAACTGTATAAGGAACCATAGATCGAACACATGGGGCATGTTGCAAGAGATCCTTCAAAATGAAGGCCTTGTAAAAAGAAACCCTCCATTGCTACGCAATTTTAATCGACACCAGAGGAGGTAGAAGTGATAGAAGAAATTGGATTTTACGGTTGTTGGATTGTCATCACAACCCACAGGATTGATCCATGTAGACAATATATGTCACCCAGGAAAGACATAGCTAGGAAGGTTAAGTTATAAAGGGATCCTAAGTACACCATGACCTTATTGACTATTCCTATAGGTGTTTTGGTGCAAGGTAGTATGATAGGCCATTTGGAGAGGCTCAAACATAAAAATAATGGCATCGCAGACAAGAAGAAATTTATGGAAATAATAGGACACTTGAAGTGTGTGGATCATACAGACCCTGCTTTTTTTGAGCTTAAGTCATAGGTTTGGCTTTGGGATTATACTGAGCTAATATTATGAATTTATTGGATATCCCCCATTTCATACACAGTCCTAATATTAGTATTGTCACCAATTTTTTGTTCAGTTGTGTGCATGGTGGTCACTGTTGATCAACACTTGTCATTGATGTCAACAGAAACAGCACCAGGGGCTAACCCAATATTGCATGGGATTTTTTACCTACCAAATTACTATATTCTGGTTCAAGAATTCTTTTGATGGTTTCTACTTGTTGAGATGTTTCTGTTGATATATGGCATGCCACGTAATTCTTCACGGTTTGAGAGATATTCATGTTTGAAGTTTATACCCCCAGTTAGTGGGATAAAACCCCATAGGGTTGTGGCATGGGTCTTGAAAAGTCGTAATTAATATTTTTTAAGCTCCTAAAATCCCTCCCACGTTCACTTGTTGAAGCCCCTCTCAACCTAAGTATTTATATAAATTGTGATCCTAATTTCCTCCTTATGCAAGGGATTTCACCATGTGAAACAGATCATCATGGAATTTTCTCTCTAACTTGTTTTCTATGAAGGTTAATAAGCTGAAATTTTAATGAGGTGAAGCTGAAATCCTGAGGAAGCTTCTGTGAAAATTTTAGATCATAGTGCACAATATTTTCAGAGATATGATATGTGGAAGTCATGGTTTTTGCAGGCTCCTGAAATTCATCTCAAATAAGCGACTGTGGTAAAATCGTCATAACTCTCTCTCTGAGTATCGGATTTGAATTATGTAAAATGTAGCAGATATTACACAAACTGTAGTTTTTTCTCTATCAATTTCAGAACCAAATGAAGAAACAGTGACATGTGGCATGCCGTACAAGTTAGCTCTTCTGAAACAGTCCATAATTAGGGCATTGTGAGAGATTGGGTATAATTCTCTCTTGAAGAATCGAAATTGGGTCAGACCTGTGGAATTGGAAATATGACTCATAGGGATACTATAGGACCAAAAATCAGATATTGGGGATCTGAAATAACAGAGATACACCAGATTCAATATCGAGCTCCTAGAAGGCAAGAAAAACCTAGATCATGTGTTGTCAAGGGTTGCAAAGGACTAGAATTTCTAGGGTAGCAAAGAAAAGAAAGGTGCAACAAAGGGTAGCATGACAAGAGTAGAAACCAAGGTGCATAACAACAGCAAGAAGTTCATCACATGAAGTCTTCAAGTGGGTAGCACTACATACAATCATTGTAAAGGTATCATTGTACTAAGTCATTGTAAATACATTATTGTAAAAACTGTACTAGTGTCTATCTGCCAAGATTTGAAGAGGCAGTGTTGGGAGTTCTACGATCATCATTAGGTGGTTTTGTCAAAGTTGGGGTTATGGTCTAGTGTATCTTCTTCTTCTACATCATTCTATATCATTGTAAAGTGGACCATTTTCCCTGGTATGGGAGTCCATTCTTCTTTTATTCTTCTAAAGGGTGGTAGGGTGGTGCTAGGGTGAGTTGTAGCTCATTGGGTGTTGGGGCATCCGTTCAGTTGACTACTGAAGAATCTCGGGCGTTGGAGCATCCATCCAGTGGGAGCTAGAGAAGAATGATTTTCTAGATTCTAGGAAGTTGGAGCTTTATTTTCAATTGGAGTTGAATATTAAAGAATTATTAGAAAAGCATTAGGTGGTTTTTGTCCCGGAGTGGGTTTCCACCTTAAAAAATATGTGCATTTGTGTTCCTCTTGTTTGTTGCTATCATTGTACAAACACTGATAATAATTGAAGATTAACTAATGCTCTAATTGAAAGGAATACTGATTCACCCCCCCTCTTAGTATTTCCAACAATTGGTATCAGAGCTTGGTTCCTTCAATAGCAATTTAACAGCTGGAAGGAGGTCATGGAGCATACCAAGAATGGTGTACCTCTGTTCAATGAAAATAATTATGCACTCTGGAAAGGAAGAATGGAGGTCTATCTCTTGGTGCAAGGTTATGAAGTATGGGACACTATTCAAAATGGATTTACATCAACTACAAATGAACAAGGTAAGAAGAATTTGGTAAATGATGAAAAAGCAAAGAATATTATTATCAGTGGACTTATTGAATCTACTTATCATAAGGTGTTGGGTTGTAAAACCACCAAAAATGTATGGGACAAGCTTGAGAATATATATGCAGGTGACTCAAATGTCAAAGAAGCAAAGCTTCAAATCTATAGAGAAAAATTTGAGCAACTCGGAATGAAAGAAGATTGCAACATTGTTGCATACTTCCAATACGTTGATGAAATAACCAATACTCTGGAAGGATTGGGAGAGCCAGTTGACGAGAAGACTATTATACGGAAGATTCTTAGAATGTTACCAGGGAGATTCAACCCAAAGGTATCGGTCTTAGAATACAGTGCAAATTTGGACAAACTCAGCAAAGAGGAATTACATGGAGTTCTCATAGCATATGAAATGAGACTTGATGAAGAAGAGGGTACTTCGCATCTAGAAACTGCGTTCGTTGCATCTAAGAAAACCAATAAGGATAAACAACCTTCAATTGAAAAGACATGCACCTGCAAATGTGAAGAAAAGGGAGATGATGAAGAAGGTATTTCAGATGAAGAATATGCTTACTTCACGAGAAAACTAAAAATTGGTAAGGGACAATTCAAAGGTAAACTTCCATTGATATGTTTCAGCTGTAATGAGGTTGGGCATTTTGCAACAAAATGTCCAAACAGAAGTAATGGCAACTCAAAAGGAAAGAAAGGCTTTAAGAAATTCAACAAGCAAGGATCCAAAAGGAACTTTCTCTCTAAAGAAGATATCTCATCATCCGATGAAGACAATGACAGTGAAGAAGAAGCCAATGAGAGAGTATTTTTTATGGCCAAGCACAATAAACAAGAGGTATCAAACAACGAAGAAGAAGGATGGACCATAGAATAATTTTATGAGGAAGAAATCAAGCTTATAAAAGATCTCAAGGTGGAGAAGATCCATTCCAATACTCTTGAAGAACAAGTTCAAGGTCTCAAAATTGAAGTTGAAGAACACAAATGCATTGAAGAGTCACTTCAAAAGAAGTTGGAAGAAAGCAACCAAGAAAGGGAAGAATTAGAAGCCAAATTAGTCTCACTGCGTGAGGAAGTGAAGAAAGGAAAAACTATCCAAAACTATGCCAACAACTCAAGGGCATTGGAAGAACTCATCAACAATCAACGATATTACATCAACAGAACTAGCATCAGTTACAAAGAAGAAGAAGCAGGACCTTCTACAACAAAATACAATGAACCTATGAGATCTAACATGCATGTAGACTTCATTGGACAAGATTCATAAGAACAACCTTGGAAGACAATTCCTAGACGAAAATTTCCATCCAGGTACCAACATATTTTTTATGGCTACTGTTATTCATGTGGAAAATTTGGTCATAAGGCTGTAGAATGTCGCATGTACCCTAGGAACGAATACAATTCCAGGAGATCTGTCAAATATGAACCTCCCAGGGCTCAGCGAAATATCAATAGATTTGAACATTTAAGAAATAATATTGAATGTTACAAATGTCGAAACTTTGGACACATAGCCAAAAACTGCAGACTTGAAAATCCTCCAGAAGAATCTTCGAAGTCACAGAATGGATGAACATGGAAGAAGAACAAGACTGATAATTGTGCTCTCGCTCTCAAGACTCAAAACAAAAAAGATGTGTGGTATGTTGATAACGGTTGCTCAATGCATATGACTGGAGATAGAAATAAATTTGTATCTCTAAAAGAGAAGAAGGATGGAACCGTATCCTTTGGAAATGATGGATCTTCAAATGTTATAGGATCAGGTACTGTCACTCTCAGAAGAAAATATGCTCTAGCCAAGATTTTTCTATTGGATGAAAACATGAATCACAATCTGCTCAGTATTGGACAAATGTGTGATCAAGGACACACAATACTATTCAACTCTACAAAATGTGAAATCAGGAAAGGCATGTATGGTGAAATTGTGGCTACAACAAGTCGAGCTCCAAATGACATATATGTTCTGGATGAAGAAACTAAAGCATGTCTAATAGCTAAAGAGGATGATATAATATTTGGTAACAATGATGATCGACTAAGTAAGAAGTTTGCTACAAAGGTGCAAAGTGATTTCGAGGTGTCTTTACTTGGTGAGTTGACTAACTTCTTAGGGCTTCAAATATCTCAGTAAGAGAAAGGAATATTTATATTTCAAGCCAATTACATCAAGGAAATGCTCAAGAAATTTAAAATGGAAGATTGCAAACCCATCCTTACTCCAATGGTAACAGGTTGCAAATTGAGCATAGACGACTCATCTAAGGATGTGGATCAAAAGGTTGTACAGATCTATGATTGGTAGTCTTCTATATGTAACAGCCTCCCGCCTAGATGTTATGCAAGCAGTTGGACAAGTAGCAAGATTCCAAGCAGCACCAAAAGAATCACATATTATTGCCATCAGAAGAATTCTTCGATATCTAAAGGGAACAATAGAATATGGCTTGTGGTATCCCAAGGGTAACAATCTCATTATTCATTCCTTTATAGATGCAGATTGGGCAGGAAGTGTTGATGATCGTGAGAGTACTCGTGAAGCATTGAAATTCGCCAGAAGCTTGGGAATCTCCCAAGTTCTCATTAGATTTTCCTTATTCAGAATATAAAGGGGGAGTTGAAATGTGTATAGGTCCACAGGATGGTTGTGTGTCAGGGGGATTGGAAGTGTGTATAGGTCTTTAGGATGGTTTTGTTTCAGGGGGAGTTACCCTTTTCCATTGATGTCAAAGGGGGAGAGAATGTTGTAGGAATATGTGTCATGATGGCAGGGGGAGTACTTGTGTTTCCATCAATGCCAAATGGGGAGATTTTTTATCATCGGTTGTCATTGATGTCAACCCAAGTAGCACCAGGAGCTAACCCAATATTGCATGGGATTTTTTACCTACCAAATTAATATAATCTAGTTCAAGAATGCTTTTTATGGTTTCTACTTTTCGAGATGTTTCCGTTGATATATGGCACGCCACGTAATTCTTCACGGTTTGAGAGATATTCATGTTTGAAGTTTATACCCCCAGTTAGTGGGCTAAAACCCCATAGGGTTGTGGCATGGGTCTTGAAAAGCCATAATTAATATTTTTTAAGCTCCTAAAATCCCTCCCACGTTCACTTGTTGAAGCCTTTCTCAACCTAAGCAGTTATATCAATTGTGATCCCCATTTCCTCCTTATGCAAGGGATTTCGCCATCTGAAACAACTCATTGTGGAATTTTCGCTCTAACTTTTTTTCTACGAAGGTTCAGAAGCTGAAATTTTTATGAGGCTAAGTCAAAATCCTGAGGAAGCTTTTGTGAAAATTTTAGATCATGGTGCACAATATTTTCGGAGATATGATCTGTGGAATTCATGGTTTTCGCAGGCTCTTGAAATTCATCTCAAAGAAATTACCATGGTAAAATCGTCATAACTATCTCTCTGAGTATCGGATTGGAATTTTGTAAAAAGTGGAAGATAGCACATAGACTTTAATTTTCTCTCTATCAATTTCAGAGCCAAATGAAGAAACAGTGACACATGGCACGCCATACAAGTTCGCTCTTTTGAAAAAGTCCATAATTAGGGCATTGTGAGAGATTGGGTCAGACTTGTGGCATTGGAAAGATGACTCATAGGACTACTACAGGATCAAAAATCAGATATTGGGGATCTGAAATAACATAGATACACCAGATTCAATATCGAGCTCTTAGAAGGCAAGAAAAACCTAGATCATGTGTTGTCAAGGGTTGCAAAGGACTAGACTTTCTAGGGCAGCAAAGCAAAGAAAGGTGCAGCAGAGAGTAGCATGACAAGAGTAGAAACCAAGGTGCATAACAACAGCAATAATTTCATCACATGAAGTCTTCAAGTGGGCAACACTGCATACAATCATTTTAAAGGTATCATTGTACTAAGTCATTGTAAATACATTATTGTAAAAATTGTACTAGTGTCTATCTGCCAAGAGTTGAAGAGGCAGTGTTGGGAGTTCTAGGATCATCATTAGGTGGTTGTGTCAAAGTTGGGTTATGGTCTAGTGTATATTCTTCTTCTACATCATTCTATATCATTGTAAAGTGGACCATTTTACCTGGTACAGGAGTCCATTCTTCTTTTATTCTTCTAAAGGGTGGCACGGTGGTGCTAGGGTGAGTTGTAGCTCATTAGGTGTTGGGGCATCTGTTCAGTTGACTACTGAAGAACCTAGGGTGTTGGAGCATCCATCCAGTGGAAGTTGGAGAAGAATGCTTTTCTAGATTCTAGGAAGTTGGAGCTTTATTTTCAATTGGAGTTGAATATTAAAGAATTATTAGAAAAACATTTGGTGGTTTTTGTCCCGGAGTCGGTTTCCACCTTAAAAAATGTGTGCATTTGTGTTCCTTTTGTTTTCTGCTATCATTGTACAAACACTGATAATAATTGAAGATTAACTAATGCTCTAATTGAAAGGAATACTGATTCACCCCCCCCCCCCCTCTCAGTATTTCCAACAGTCACCTATGGTTAGACCATGCAGTTGAGTTTACCCCATAGGAAATCATGAAAATCATCGACTTGCCAATGGAAGGAAATAACCTTGAGTATCTATTCAACGTAAATAATAAAAAATCCTTGGGAGAATAGGTGCAGGAAAAATATGACATGAAAATAGTAGGCCGTAGATTCTTGATCTCATAGATAATTGATAAACTTGTTTGATTCGTGACACGGGTGATGGCATGAAAACTACTTAGAAAGTGTAGAAAGGATGAGGTGTTGACAAGTGAAATTATAGCAGGAACAAAGTCCATACAAGGTGTACAAATGAATTGGTAAAATTACTTGATCATCCAATTTTTACAAGATTGTTTGGAGGCATAAGACAATGGTGCAAAATTTCATTATGTTTGGTTGCTTATTTTATTTTCTTTCAGTGAATGGTAGCTACCTGAAGACTTACAATTAGTGGAAGGCACCCACCCACCTATTGCAGTTGCACGTTATCAACATGCTTACGTTGAAATCAGCTCCCTCCAAAAATTTTCCTACACTTGAATTTTGGAGCCTACTGAGGATCTTATTATCTGTCGTTCCACGGTCTCCTCATGGTTATTCATTGATTTTTTAAGTGTTTAAGTCTTCTTGTTAGGTTCTAAGTGTCAATTTCACTTTCTCACACATGGTCAGCCCTTGGATAAATCACAAACACACCTCTTTCTATGCAAGCTTAGATATGCATTACACAACTCTTGAAAGTATTGTATCCCCAACAAATAAATTGACTAAGATAAATTCCCAATTTTGCAGTTTTGTTATATAATGAATATTTTTGGTGATTGGACTTAGGAAAATGGGTTAGGAGACTTAGAATTAATTTTTCTAAGGGAAAAGGGATCCAACTTAGGAGAATTGGGTAAAATAAAGATTTTTTGGGTTGTGGGGGGCACACAAAAGGGAATTCAAACCCCGTGGAGGAAATTTGACCCACAAGGAAGAAAACGCACAAGGGGATTTGAACTTGTGGGAACCACAAGGATGAGAAAGGGAAACAACTATAAAAGGAAAGAGAAAACTCATTTTTGGGGTTATTTTTGTGCATCTAACTTGAGAGTTTGCTTGAGTTGTTTAGCCAATTTAGTTGGTGCATTGAGAACAAGGGTTTTGAAGGAGAAATTTCCAACTCTCTTATGGTGGACTTAAAGTTCCACCCTAGGAGAGTATTTCATATCTTAGTAGAGAGGATATTTCTAGAGTTCGTGGGTCTTTTCAACTTTTTCTTCAGCTAGTTTGAGCTTCCAATAGGATGCAATGACAAAACGTGTTCCTTTGAGTTGAGGGGTCTTGAAGGGGAATTCCAGCCAAAAAATGTAGGAGAAAATTCCTTGAAGGTGGACCATATTTTTTGGATAGTTATATGGCTGGGGATTTTTGCTCCAGTGAGAACCAAATTACTCATTTATAGGGCCTGTGCATGGCTTTGCTTTGTAGAATTCAAGGAGTTGATTCTAGCTTGGTTTTTGTTGGATTTGAGGAGGAATTTATCTCTTATAGTGTGAGAGAATTTGCAGGGAGTTTCTACATCCACTTGAGGAGGGAATTGAGGCTAAATCAGTAGCAATGATTTGTGGAGGATGTAGAACCAATGAGAGAGGGCATAACACTAAAATTGGGTAATTATGAGAGGTCGTAATTATCCCAAATAATTTTTGGGTTTTTGTGGATTACCATCAAGGATATTGCTCCTAATTTTGTAGAATGTTTGGATGATTTTTGGAGCACCAAACCTCAGTTCGCCTACTGCTACAGTTGATGAAATTTCTGGGTTGAACACACAACTTGGAGCAGCCATTTTGGGTGGATTATTTCAATTATTTTTACTAGGCATTTTCTTGCTTGTTGTAGCAAGCCCAGGTGCACACTTTCCATCTCCACTTGTATTCATATTCCCATGATTATCAATAAAATGTCTCAAATTCATTATTTCTACTCTTTGGAGTTCTAATTTGTTACTGCAAGCATTGTGTTCAGATTTTTCATGTTATGGTTGTGTTGGACCTAGTGCATGTTTTAGTATTTCAATGTAAATTTTCTAGCTATAATATTACACTGGTATCAGAGCATGTTCTTGGTTAGTTGTGGGCTCAATACCATGTCATTAATGGACCATTTGGTGGATAAATTTATCATCTTGGAGGAAGAGGGATATGTAGAGGAAGAGGTCATGGAAGAGAGGGTAATATGGATCACCTCTCTGACACAAATTTTGAGAATGGTTGAGATTACATGGGGTATAATGGTGAGGATCAACCTAGTAGGGTGGGTGTGACCCACTATTGGAGGAGTTGACTAGAACAAACTTGCAGATGATGGAGATGATGAGGCATATGATGGCTCTGCAAATGCAGAATATGTAGGAAGGACCTCAAGGTGGAGGGGGAGGAAACAATGATGGAGAGTGGGATCATGCACAGGAGAGGGTAGTCAAGCACATCCTCGTACCACCCACATGTATGGCCAAACCCCCAAACCCATTATGCCATGCATCATAGAGGAGCTAGAGTGTGAGAGAGTTTTTTATGCTTTCATGGATTTGATTAGATTGTTCACTAATGGGATTGATGAGTGTGAGGCCTTGGACCCCGGGATTAGGAGGACTCTCTCCTTTGCATATTATTTCCATCTGAAGGAGAAATATAGAGGATTTGGGCCTTCATTCCTGGGAGGGAAAAATAATCATAATTGGGATAAATAGAGAGTGGTCGGGAAGGTGACCTTACCTAGCTATGATGAGTCATCTAAGAGCTCAACGAGGGCTACAGTTCAAAATCTAGACACATATCTTACACCTTACCCAATGAGGGAGACATACACCATCATATTCTCCATGCTCCATGTGGAGGGAGACACACAGTAGTGATGGTACCATGGGTTTTTCACACTTGGGCATGCTTCTATTACTGCTTACACTAAGTTCAGTTGTCGGTTGGTGGAGAGATTTTACCGGAAAAATCTGGAGTTGCACTTCAGGGAGTTGGTGAACTTGAAGTAGATTGGTAGCATAGAGGCCTTTATAGTTGAGTTCGAGACGATTTTAGTTATGGTATTAAACATATTATAGGTGATTTTGATCATATGTTTCATATAGGGTTTGGTCGAGCTACTCAATGGATGGGTACATGCCTATCGATCGATTTCGTTGCAAGACTCCATTAGCATAGCTCAGGACATGCTAGATGACGTTTCGAAGAAAAGAGCACCCACACCCACTAGATCCACGTTTCCTCAGAAGGGGAAGGACATCCAGCCTCTATAAAAGGAGTGTAAAAAAAAAAAAGGATAGTTGGATGACGAGACCAAGAGGGACCTCAGGAGGATGAAGTTGTGTTTTACATGTTAGGAGCCATGGACACCAGGAAACTGGTGTGCCAAGGGAAAGGCCCACTAGATTGAGTTTCTTTTATACAGTGAGGTTGATGAGGAGGAGGAGGTGGTTTAGGATCAAGACATAGGATATAGTGGACCTCATGGCATAGGGGGAGATGACCCACCACCCCCACCTACTGGAGGGGTGTTTCTACCCGTGGGAGGGGTTATTGCTTCACTTCGGGGAGTTCTGAAGTATTTGATCGTACAAAGTTGAGGCATTATATAGGGGAAAAGAGTGTCAGTGTTCGTGGAAAGTGGGGCTACCCACAATTTAATTTATGCATAGTTGGTGGAGAGGTAATTCATTCATACAAATACTTTTGAGGGGTTCTCAGTGTTGGTGCTTGGCGATAGGACTATGCAGTGCACGAGGTATATTCCCAATATGACAGTGAATACGGGGAAATACTCAATAAAGAATCACTTCTTCATGGTGGGAGTTCTGGACACCAATGTAGTGATGGGGGTTCAGTGTTTTTATTCCTTGGGACAAGTCACCATACACTAGAAGAATTTGGAGATGGAGTTCAATGGCCTGGATGGGAAGTTGGTGGTTTTGAGGGGTATGCAATCATACCCACCCCAGACAGTGTCAACACATAAGATGAAGGAAAAATTGAGACACATATACATTGTGTGGAAAATTAATTTAAGGATCTCAAAGATAGGGGGGGAAAAGCAACATACACCCCTAGACATATTGGTACTCCTAGAGATAAAATATGCATTTTTGGGGGATATTCCTCCAGGTAGACCACCAAATAGAGGGTCCGATCACACCATTGAGTTGGATGGGAGAATACATGAAATCATTACCACTCCCTAAATGCATCTCAAGGAATATCATGATTAGATTGATAAGGCGATACAAGAGTCATTGAGGTTAGGGCACATTAGGACTAGGTCAAGTTCCTTCACTTATTCTGTGGTGTTGGTGAAGAAGAAGGATGGGACCCTCCTCATGCGCATAGATATATGGCCCTAAAAAGAAGACACTGAAGAAAAAATAACCCATCCAGCGCATTGACAAGCTGATGGATGAGCATATAGGAGTTTTTTACTTCTCTAAGATAGAGTTGCTCTTAGGGTATCACTAGATCCGAGTGAGAGAGAAGGACATTTCTAAGACAAATTTCCTCTGTCACTACAAAATTTTTGAGTTCTTGGCGATGCCCTTTGGTCTAACAAATGCACCAACCACATTCTAGTCTTGAATGAACCATGTGTTTCGCAAGAAGTTACGACAATATGTACTTGTCTTATTCAGTGAAATTATAATGTATAGGAAAATCTGGTATGAGCACCTCGTATATTTGGAGGATTTATTATGCGTATTAGAGGAGTAGAAGTTGTATTTGAAGATGTCCAAATGTGATTTTAGACTGACAAAGATGTTGTACCTTGGGCATGTGATTGGGGAGGATGGAGTAAAGTTACACTAGGAGAAGATCAGGGCCATCCTGGACTGGCCTACACCTAGAAATGTGACCGAGCTTAGGGTATTCTTAGGTATATGAACATATTACAGGAGGCTCATGAAGGCATCACCCATCACAAATTTGATGAAGAAAGGGGAATTTTAGTGGACATAGGTTGCATAGGAGGCATTTGAACTTCCTAGGAGGGTGATGAGAAGCTTCCCCATTTTTTCTTTGCCGTATTTCATAGAGCCTTTTGTGTTGGAGTGTGATGCCTATAGCGAAGGGGTTGGAGTCGTATCTGTATAAATTATACAACAAGCATGTATATCTTGGATTCAACCAATCTAACAATTTTCTAAAGTTAAGTACCGAATCGATTCTAAAAATATTTTTCAAAATTAAAAACACAATCGCTAATCACATGAACATGAAGAAAGATCAATCGCACACAACACAAATAATTTCCCAGGGAAATCTTACAGATAAAAATCCCACTATCTTCTATTGCATATTAAGCATGTATCATGAAATAATTACATACAAAAATCTTCTCACAAGAGCCCTCAGTACATCAGCTAATTGCCTCACATTGACATACAAAAATTGGAAAAATCCTTAGCCAATTTACTGCCACTAGACAGCTTGCCTTGCTTGCGCAATCCCTACTGAATGCAATCTTGACTTCCTTGACTATGCAAGTATCATTGGCACATCCAATGAGTGTTTTCTTGCATGCGTGAAAGTGGATAATGTCACAACTAATAGTCAACTTCCCTTTCACCTAGAACTCAATTGGGTCTCCACTAGATCTGACATGCATGCAACTAATAATTGTAAATCCTGGTTTCAAGTGAGATCATTGATTGTGAATTAATTAGTTTTTAATTCACTGAATATATCACTAGTGTATCTTCAATTACAACTATCACAACTGAGTTCAACTCACTTAACTAAGTTAAATTATTTCCAACTTGCACCAACTCATGCACCACTGCACTTCGAACTTTGTTACAACTAGAATTACTCTGCATGTCCCACCAACCAACCTCTAACTCGAAATTCACTAGCTAACTGAATTTTCCACTTCAGTTAACTATTTGAATTCCACATTGAGAATATACTACACTTTAATTTCTATCTAAATTAAGGGATAATAAAAATAGACATGCACCCAAAAATCCTCCTGTGGGCCCCACCCTAGTCTAGGTGCTTAATGGAACCAAGCGCTAAATGCAACTAGGTTCTTAATGCACAAGTGTGGGTGTTGAATATTCTTATGAATCTCAACACTGCCTCTCAACAAGAAAGGGACTATCGTTCACCCTGATCATGTCTCTATGGTATTCAAATTTTCTCCTGGTGAGTGCCTTCGTCAGAATATATGCATCCTGATCTTCCATGGGAATGTACTAAAGCAACATGATCCTCCTATACACACAATCTCTAAGATGATGGTACCAGATATCTATATTCTTGGACCTATCATGAAAAATTGGATTAATCGAGATTTTAATGCAACTCTGATTATCAGAATGAATCACGTTAGATCCATCTGAGAACCAAACAAACCAACCAAGATATTTCTCATCTAGATAGCCTCACATGTAGCTTGAATTGCTGCCATGTATTCCACTTCCACTGAAATGAGTGCCACAAATTGTTGTTTCTTGTTGTACCAGGAAACTGTTGTCGACTCAATGCTAAAGATCCCCCCTGATGTGCTCTTTTTGTCTGATGGATTTCCAGCCCAATTTGCATCTGTGAAGCCATGCAACTTCACTACATCTGTCCTTCTGTACCATAAACCGTACTCCGATGTGCCCCTCAAGTATCTCAAGACATGCTTCCCTGCCTTCCAAAAGATATTGGTAGGCTTAACCATATCTTGACTCAGTTGGTTAACTGCGTAGCAAATTTCCGATCTCGTGTTCACTAGATACATTAGCGAACCCACTAACTGTCGATAGAAAGTAGCATCCAATACCTCTCCAGAAGTAGCATCCTCTTTTTTCTAGTTTCCTGGAAGAGGAGTATCAATGGGCTTGCAGCTCTCCATGTTAAATTTACCCAGTATCTCCTTTGCATACATTCCTTGAGACACAAAAATTTCACCATCCCACTGCCATATTTCCACTCCAAGGAAATAATGAAGGAGACCCATATCCTTCATTTCAAACTCCCTTGCAAGATCCTCCTTGCATGAGTGTATTAACTACTCATCACGAGTCAAAATTAGATCATCAACATAAATAACAATGATCAATATCTTACCCTCAACCACAATCTGGTACAGGTTTGCATCTGCTTCACTTTTGGTGAAGCCCAATCTGGTGAAATAGTTGTCTATTTGAGTGTACCAAGCACCAGGTGCTTGCTTCAGCCCATACAATGCTCTTTTGAGTCTTCACACATGCGACTCGCTGTTGAAGATCTCGAAACCTTCAAGCTTCTCTATGTACACCTCTTCCTCAATGATCCCAATGAGAAACATAGTTTCCACATCCATTTGATGAATGTGCCAACCCATTTGCGTTGAGAATGCAAGGATGGACCTTATGGAAGAGTACCTTGTGACAGGCGCAAAGGTCTCATCATTATCTATCCCCTCGATATGTGAGAAGCCCTGGGCCACAAATATGGCCTTTTATTTCTCCACACTCCCATTAGTAGCATGCTTTAACTTATAGATCCATCTTGAACCTACACTGATTTGTGGACCAGTCTTGTGACTATCTCCCATGCATTGTTCTTGACAATGGAGTCATACTCCTCCACCATTTCATCAACCCAAGTAGGCTATTGCACTACTTCTAGAAGGGAAGATGGTTCAGTCACAATAAATTTTCTCATACGAGCCATATATTGAGTAAATCGGTCAGGAGATTGTCTTTTTTTGCGTTGTGAAGTAGGGGCTCCTACATTCTGTGCAGCATCAAGTTTCAGCCTATCAGCTTTCGTGGTGCGCATTCTGCCATTTCTAATGGATGGGTCTGCATGAGTGATTTCCTCCACTCCATGAACCTCCTCATGTGGCTAATCCACATCTTGAGACTCATCCTTGGGAACCACTAGTTCCTCCTCTGCATGCATGTCCAGCTCCCTCTCAAGGGTCAATTGCATGGCTTTCCCCTCATCAAATTTTATATCCTGTTGCACAAAATTCATTCTGTTGTTTGGAAAATGCACATGATAATTATGGGGTGTTTTTGTGTACCCCACAAAAATCCCAACCTCAATAGTCATTTCTGGCTTCTTCCTGGCATTCTTAGTCACATGCACATAAATATATGAGCCAAAAATCTTGAAGTGTGAAATATCAGGATTATTACCAGTGAAGGCCTCTTCAGGTGTACTCATGCCAATTACTCTATGAGGAAAATGGTTTTTCACATAAACCGTAGTGTTGCATGCTTCTGCCAACAAATTTATTGGTAGGCATTGATCATGCAACATCACTCGTGCTGCACCCACGATCGTTCTGTTATTCCTCTCTGTGACCCCATTTTGTTGTGGGTTATTAGGTGCTATGAGTTCTCTTCAAATTCCTTCTTTGCTGCATAAGTTCTTGAATGCGTTAGAGATGTATTCTCCACCATTATCACTCTTGACAGCCTTCACTTGCTTCCCCGACTCTTTCTCCACCAATGCCTTAAACTCACAAAAATTAGAGAATGTTTCATCTTTCTTCTGCATGAAGATGATCCAAAATTTACGAGAACAGTCATCAACAAATATTACATAGCACTTATGTTTTGTTGTTGAAGCAATCGAGAATGGTCCACACACATCTGTGTGAACTCTCTCAAGGATCCCCGAAGCTTTGTTGTCCTTCTCATGATAGGTGGAATTTACATACTTCCCCATGGTGCAACCCTTGCACTAATCTAACTGAGCAAGTGTTCCCATTGGAATTATAGTAGATATTTGCTACATGACTTTCAAGGCTCCATGATGAAGATGGCCCAATCGCCTGTGCCATAATTCACCCTCATCCGGGCTCACCACTTTTTCCTCCTTGCCCATCATAGGAGCACAGCCATCTACCTTGAGCTTGTAGAGATTCTTAACTTGAATCCATATCCTCTTGGATTGACCCATTGTTTTATGTCACAGGAAACCTTTTCCATCACTAAAAACAATGTCATAGCCTTTGTCCTCCAACATTGCGACTGAGACCAAATTTTTCTTCAAACCTGGTACATGCATCACATATTTTAATTGAAATGGTTTACCTGACTCCCTATGAAAGGTAATGGTACCAATCTCAATAGCACTATGTTGTCCGTCATCGCCCATCTCAATATGCATCTAGAGATATTTCTCCTCCAAGTCATTGAAAAGTTCCTTATCTCCCGTCATATGAAAGGAAGCGCCACTATCTAAATACCACACAGATCCCAATGCACTTGACACCATGCATGAAACCAACAAGAAGTCAAGCTCAAATTGCAAGGCAAGGGCCTCACTAGTTGCAGATCCAAAAACCTTCTTGTTCTTCTTCTTTTCCGGGTAGTTAGTAGAAAAATGCCCATGTTTGTGACAGTGAAAACACTTGACCTTGGACATGTCCTGCTTCTTGCCTTTGGACTCGAATTTTGAAGGAAATTTCTTCCCTTTCCCCTTCCTTGCCTTGGCAGCCAAAGCACAATCCTCTTCATCCTCATTCATAGATGAATACCCATCTCTAGTGTTCCATATGAACTCCTCCTACACCAAATCCAACCATAGTCATTCCCAATCTGGAAACTTTTCCCTTTCGTTGACAGAGTCTTGATAATTGTGCCAACTCTTAGGAAGTCCTAGGAGAGCCAAGATCACCAAATCATCATCAATGACTGTTATTCCCACACTCCCCTGTCCATCCCGACATTGGATAAACTTCGTGAGATATTTTGGAATGGTGTCGCCCTTTTCCATCTTGATCTTCCTGAGTTTACCTTTGAGCTCCAATTTCCTATGGTTGTTGTTGCATTGGAATAGATCCGTCAAAGCCTTCCACATAGCATATGGTGTGGATTTCCCATGGAGGCTTGAGACAATGTGGTCTTGTACTCCCTCCAACAGGATCATCCTCGCCTTTGCCACTTTCTTTTGCCATGTATCAAGATTGGCAACATCTGCAACATCTGGCTTAGGAACATCTTTGTCAATGAATTCCTTCAAGCCATTGTCTTTGAGTATTTCCTCCATCCTATCCTTCCAAGCATTGTATTTTGAGCTTCCCTCGAGTGCATACTCTAACATCAAGCCATTAAAATCCATTTCGCTCTTGAATTAGCTGTAGCACCAAGAAAGGCTTTCTGTAAATTCGAATTCTATCTAGTCAGAAACTCAGGTCCTGCTTCACTTCTGCAATTTCCTATGCTCTGATACCATGTAGAAATTATACAAAAAGCATGTATATCTTGGATTCACGTGATCTAAAAATGTGCTAAATTTAAATACTGAATCTCTTCTACAAATCTTTTGCGGAATTAAAAACACAAACGCTAATCACATGAAAATGAAGAAAGATCAATCACACACAACGCATATAATTTCCTGGGGAAAGCTTACAGCTAAAAACCCCACTACCTTTTATTGTATATTAAGCATGGATCATGAAACAATTCATAAAAAATATTCTCACAAGATCCCTTAGTAAATCAACTAGTTGTCTCACACTGTCATACAAAAATTAGCATATTCCATAGCCAATTTATAGCCTCCAGACAGCTTGCCTTGCTTGCGCAATCCCTGTTGAATGCAATCCATAAATCGATGCAACCCTTCCTTCCTTAACTGTGAAAGTATCATTATCACATCCAATGAGTGTTTTTCTGTATGTGTGTAAGTGAATAGTGTCACAACTGATATTCAACTTCCCTTTCACTGAGAACTCAACTGGGTCTCCACTGGATCTGACATGCATGCAACTAATAATAGTAAATTCTTAGTTGCATGTGAGATCACTGATTGTGAATTAATTAATTTTTAATTCACCGAATCTCTCACTAGTGTATCTTCAGTTACAACTAGCACAACTGAGTTTAACTAACTTAATTGAGTTAAACTATTTACAACTTGCACCAAATCATGCACCACTGCACTTTGAACTTTGTTACAACTAGAATTACTCTGCATGTCCCACCAACCAACCTCTAACTCGAAATTCACTAGCTAACTAAATTTTCCACTTTAGTTAACTATTTCATGTCCACATTCAGAATAAGTTACAGCTGAATGTCCATCTAAATTAAGGGATAATAAAAATAGACATGCACCCAAAAATAGGCCTGTGGGCCCCACCTAGTGTAGGCGCTTAATGCAACCAGGTGCTTAATGCACTAGTGTGGGAGCTGAATCTTCTTGTTGAATCTCAACACTCCCTCTCAACAAGAAAGGGATTATCCTTAACCCCGATCATGTCTCTATGGTATTTGAATTTGCTCCTGGTGAGTGCCTTCGTTAGAATATCTGCATCTTGATCTTCCGTGAGAATGTACTAAAGAAACTTGATCCTCCTCTATGCACAATCTCTGAGATGATGGTACCGGATATCTATATTCTTGGAAATATCATGAAAAACAAGATTAATCGAGATTTTAATGCAACTCTGAGTATTAGAATGTATCACTATCAGATCCATCTGAGAAACAAACAAACCAACAAAGATCTTTCTCATCCAGATAGACTCACATGTAGCTTGAATTGCTGCCATGTATTCCACTTCCACTGAAATGAGTGCCACGGATCGTTGTTTCCTGCTATAATAGGAAACTGTTGTCGACCCAATGCTAAAGATCCCCCCTGATGTGCTCTTTTTATTCGATGGATTTCCAGCCCAATCTGCATTCGTAAAGCCATGCAACTTCACTCCATTCATCCTTCTATACCATAGACCATACTCTGATGTGCCCCTCAGGTATCTCAGGACATGCTTCCCCACCTTCCAAAAGAGCTTGGTAGGCTTAACCATAGCTTGACTCAGTTGGTTAAATTCGTATCAAATTTCTGATCGTGTGTTCACTAGATACATTAGCGAACCCACTAACTGTTGATAGACATTAGCATCCACTACCTCTCCAGAAGTAGCATCCTCTTTCCTCCAGTTTCCTGGAAGAGGAGTATCAATGGGTTTGCAGCTTTCTATGTTAAACTTACCCAGTATATTCTTTGCATACTTTCTTTGAGACACAAAAATTTCACCATCTTGCCGCCATATTTCCAATCCAAGGAAATAATGAAGGAGACCCATATCCTTCATGTCCAACTCCCTTGAAAGATCCTCCTTACATGAGTGTATCAGCCACTCATCACCAGTCAAAATTAGATCATCAACATAAATAACAATGATCAATAGCTTACCCTCAACCACAATCTGGTACAGGTTTGCATCTTCTTCACTATTGGTGAAGCCCAGTCTGGTGAAATAGTTGTCTATCCAAGTGTACCAAGCACAGGGTGCTTGCTTCAGCCCATACAATGCTATTTTTAGTATGCACAAATGCGACTCATTGCTGAAGATCTTTAAACCTTCAGGCTGATTTATGTACACCTCTTCCTCTATGATCTCATTGAGAAACACAGTTTTCACATCCATCTAATGAATGTGCCATCTCATCTGCGCTGAGAGTGCAAGGATGGACCTTATGGAAGAGTACCTTGCGATAAGAGTAAAAGTCTCATCATAATTTATCCCCTTGATCTATGAGAAGTCCTAGGCCACAAATCTGGCGTTGTATTTCTCCACACTAACATCAGCAGATGCTTTACCTTATTGATCCATCTCGAACCTACCACTGATTTTTTGACCGACCTTGGGACTATCTCCCATGCACTTTTCTTGACAATGGAGTCATAGTCCTCCACCATTGCATCAACCCAAGTAGGCTGCTGCACTTCTTCCTGAAGGGAAGATGGTTCAGTCACAATAAATTTTCTTATAAGAGCCATGTATCCAGTAAATTGGTCAGGAGACTGTCTCTGTCTATATTGTGAAGTAGGGGCTCATACATTCTGTGCAGCATCAAGTCTCAGCCTATCAGCTTTCATGGTGTACCTTCTGCCATTTCTGATGGATGGCTCTGTATGAGTGATTTCCTCCACTCCATGAACCTCCTCATGTGTCTTATCCATATCATGAGACTCATCTTTGGGAACCTGCAGTTCCTCCTCTGCATTCCAGTCTAGCTCCCTCTCAAGGGACAACCGCATGGCTTTCCGTTCATCAAATTTTATATCTCGTTGCACAACAGTCATTTTGTTGTTTGGAAAATACACATGATAATTATGGGTTCTTTCTATGTACCCCACAAAAATCCCAACCTCAACAATTAGTTCCAACTTCTTCCTAACATCCTTGGTCACATGCACATAAACAAATGAGACAAAAATCTTAAAGTGTTAAACATCAGGTTTCTTACCAGTGAAGGCCTCTTTAGGTGTATACATGCCAAGTACTCTATGAGGACAATGGTTTTGCACATAAACCGTAGTGTTGCATGCTTCCACCCACAAATGTATTGGTAGGCCCTGATCATGCAACATCGCTCATGTTGAACCGACGATCGTTCTGTTCTTCCTCTCCGTGACCCCATTTTTCTGTGGGTTATGAGGTGTTAAGAGTTCTCTTCGAATTCCTTCTTTGCTGCAGAATTTCTTGAATTCGTTAGAGATTAATTCTCCACCATTATTGCTCCTAAGACCCTTCACTTTCTTCCTTGACTCTTTCTCCACAAATTCCTTAAAACTCACAAAACTTAGATAATGTTTGATCTTTTTTCTACATGAAGATGATCCATCATTTACGAGAAAATTCATCAACAAATATTACATAGTATTTATGTTTTGATGTTGAAGCAACTGAGAATGGTCCACACACGTCTGTGTGAACTCTCTCAAGGATCCTCGAATCTCGATTCTCCTTCTCATGAATAGTGGAATTTACATACTTCCCCATGGTACAACCCTTGCACTAATCTAACTGAGCAAGTGTTCCCATTAGAAGTCCAGTAGATATTTGTTGCATGACTTTTAAGGCTCCATGATGAATATAGCCCAATCACCTGTGCCATAATTCACCCTCATCCTAGCTCACCACTTTTTCCGCCTTTCCCATCATAGCAGTGCAACAATCTACCTCCAGCTTGTAGAGATTCTTAATTCGAATCCCTATCCTCTTGGCTTGACCGGTTGTTTTATGTCACAAGAAAGCTTTTCCATCACTAAAAACAACGTCATAGCCTTTTTCCTCCAACATTGCGACTGAGACCAAATTTTTCTTCAAACCTGGTACATGCATCACATCTTTTAATTTAAATGGTTTACCTGACTCCCTCTGAAAGGTAATGGTACCAATCCTGGTAGCACTGTATTATTCGTCGTTGCCCATCTCAATATGCATTTGGATATCTTTCTCCTCCAAGTCACTAAAAAGTTCCTTATCTCCCATCATGTGAAAGGAAGCACCATTATCTGAATACCACACCAAACCCAATGCACTTGACACCATGCATGAAATCAAGGAGAAGTCAAGCTAAAATTGTGAAGCAGGGGCCTCACCAGGTTCAGATTCAACACTCTTTTTTCTCTTCTTATTTTGCGGACAGTTAGTAGCAAAATTCCCATGTTCATGACAGTGAAAACACTTCACCTTGGACATGTCATGCTTCTTGCCTTCAGACTCGGATTTTGAAAGAAATTTCTTCCCTTTCCCCTTCCTTGTCTTGGCAGCCAAAGCACAATCCTCTTCATCCTCATTCTTAGATGAAGATCCATCTCTGGTGTTCCTTTTGAACTCCTCCTACACCAAATCCGACCACAGTCGTTCCCAATGTAGAAATTTTTCCCTTTCGTTAACGGAGTCTTAATAACTGTGCTAACTCTTAGGAAGTCATATAAGATCCAAGATCACCAAATCATCATCAGCGACTGTTATTCCCACACTCCCCAGTTCATCCCAACATTGGACAAACTTCATGAGATATTTTGGAATGGTGTCGCCCTTTTCCATATTGATCTTCCTGATTTTATCTTTGCACACCAATTTCCTATGGTCGTTGTTGCTTTGGAATAGATCCATCAAATCATTCCACATAGCATATGGTGTGGCTTTCCCTTGGAGGCTTGAGACTATTTGGTCTCGTACTCCCTCAAACAGGATCCTCCTCGCCTTTTCCACTTTCTTTTTCCATGCATCAATATTGGAAACATCTGCAACATCTATCTTAGGAACATCTTTGTCAATGAATTCCTTCAATCCATTTTCTTAGAGTACTGCATCCATCCTGTCCTTCCAAAAAATGTAGTTCCAGCTACCCTCGAGTGCATACTCTAATCTCAAGCCATTGAAAGCCATTTTAATCTTGATTAGTTGTAGCACCAAGAAAGTCTTTCTGCAAATTTGAATTCTATCCAGTCACAAACTCAGCTCCTAATTCACTTTTGTAATTTTCTGTGCTTTGATACCATGTAGAAATTATACAACAAGCATGTATATCTTGGATTCACCTGATCTAAAAATGTGCTAAATTTAATACTAAATCATTTCTACAAATCTTTTGCGGAATTAAAAACACAATTTCTAATCACATGAATATGAAGAAAGATCTATCACACACAACACAGATAATTTCCCCAGGAAATCTTACAGCTAAAAACCCCACTACCTTCTATTTTATATTAAGCATGGATCATGAAACAATTGCATACAAAACTCTTCTCACAAGATCCCTCAGTACATCAGCTAATTGCCTCACATTGTCATACAAAAATTGGCAAATTCCTTAGCCAATTTACTGCCTCTAGACAACCTGCCTTGCTTGTGCAATCCCTATTGAATTAAATCCCTAAATCGATGCAATCCTACCTTCCTTCAATACGAAAGCATCATTGACACATCCAATGAGTGTTTTCCTGCATTTGTGCAAGCGAATAATGTCACAACTGATAGTTAACTTCCCTTTCACCTAGAACTCAACTAGGCCTCCACTGGATCTGACATGCATGTAACTAATAATAGTAAATCCTCAATTGCATGTGATATAACTGATTGTGAATTAATTAATTTTTAATTCACCGAATCTCTCACTAGTGTATATTCAGTTACAACTAGCACAACTAAGTTTAACTCACTTAAATGAGTTAAAATATTTACAACTTGCACCAACTCATGCACCACTGCACTTCGAACTCTGTTACAACTAGAATTACTCTGCATGTCCCACCAACCAACCTCTAACACAAAATTCACTAGATAATTGAATTTTCCACTTCAGTTAACTATTGAAAGTCCACATTCAGAATAAATTACAGTTTAATGTCCATCTAAATTAAGGGATAATAAAAATAGACATGCACCCAAAAATAGCCCTGTGGGCCCCACCCTAGTGTAGGTGCTTAATGCAACCTGGAGGTAAATGCAACTAGGTGCTTAATGCACTAGTGTGGGTGATGAATATTATTGTTGAATCTCAACACTTCCTCTCAACAAGAAAGGGTTTATCCTTCACCCCGATCATGTCTCTATGGTATTTGAATTTTCTCCTGCTGAGTGTCTTCGTCAATAGCTGCATCCCGATATTTCGTGGGAATGTACTAAAGAAACATGATCCTCCTCTACACACAATCTCTGAGATGATGATACCAAATATTTATATTCTTGGACCTATCATGAAAAACACGATTAATCGAGAGTTTAATGCAATTCTGATTATCAGAAGGAATCACTATCGGAACCATCTGAGAACCAAACAAACCAACCAAGATCTTTCTCATCCACATATCCTCACATGCATCTTGAATTGCTGCCATGTATTACGCTTCCACTAAAATGAGTGCCACGGATCATTGTTTCTTGTTGTACCAAGAAACTGTTTTCAACCCAATGCTAAAGATCCCCCCTGATATGCTCTTTCTGTCCGATGTACTTCCAGCCCAATCTGCATCCGTGAAGCCATGCAACTTCACTCCATCCATCCTTTTGTACCATAGACCATACTCTGATGTGTCCCTCAGGTATCACAGGACATGATTCCTTGCCTTCCAAAAGAGCTTGGTAGGCTTAACCATAGCCTGACTCAATTGGTTAAATGCGTAGAAAATTTTCGACCTCGTGTTCACTAGATACATTAGCGAACCCACTATCTGTCGATAGACAGTACCATCCACTACCTCTCCATAAGTAGCATCCTCTTTCCTCCAGTTTCCTAGAAGAGGAGTATTAATGGGTTTGCATCTCTCCATGTTAAAATTAATTAGTATCCTTTGCATAATTTCCTTGAGACACAAAAATTTCACCATCCCGCTGCCATATTTCCAATCCAAGGAAATAATGAAGGAGGCCCATATCCTTCATTTCGAACTCCCTTGCAAGATCCTCCTTGCATGAGTGTATCAAATGCTCATCACCAGTCAAAATTAGATCGTCAACATAAACAAAAATGATCAATATCTTAACCTCAACCACAATTTGGTACATGTTTATCTCTGCTTCACTTTTGGTGAAGCTCAGTGCAGTGAAATAGCTATCTATCGGAGTGTAACAAGCACGGGGTGCTTGCTTTAGCCCATACAATGCTCTTTTGAGTCTGCATGTAGAAATTTGAATAACTGTTAAATTATTCACCGAGATTATCCTGATCACACACTATTTGAGCTTCATGCATAATACATAACCTCTTCTACTATTGATCATCAATTTGCGGAAATTAAACAATCGCATGCGCCATTAAAACCATATACAATCACACATATAAACACAGTATTTATGGGAAATCTCATGCACCAGTATAGTCACAACTGATAGTCACACTACTCTTTCACCTACCTCTCCACTGGTCTCCACTGAAACTGTCCATGCAATGCAGTTAACTGATGTATTCTTTAGTTGATTTATGAGTTAATAATTAATGAATTAATTAATAATTAATTCACACCACTCTCACTAATTGTATCAATCATTTAGACTAGATACAACTAGCTCAACTAAGTTAAACTGAACACAACTCCATTAACTGTCTCATCAACTCCACCAAACTCTGTCACATGAGTTCTAACTGAAGTCAACCATGTAATAGCTCCACTAAACCCTAGGAATAGCGTAATTCCTTTTGTCAGCTGCATGTTCCACATCCGTGACTTGAACTGAAGTGCTCCAAGAGGATAATATAATGTTTAGAGTCCAAATATTATTAAGAGCTAATAATATTCGACATATCTATTTTTAGACTGGCAATCTAAAAATAGATTCTTCCCAGTATGTCTAAAAATAGAAGTCCATCTATTTTTCCTGACTTGACCAACCATCCACAAATAGCATCCTGCAGCTCATAGAACATGATCCATATGTCTAAAAATATAGTCTAAAAATAGACTTTGCGCCAAAAATAGCCTGTGGGCCCACTTAGTGAAGGCGACTTCTTTCCACTAAGCTCCTCATCTTGTTGCAATCTCAACACTCCCTCTCAACAAGATAAGGATTATCGGCAACCCCTATCCTACCTCTGTGGTATTCGAATTTGCTCCTGGTGAGTGCCTTCGTCAAGATATCAGCATCCTGATCCTCCGTAGGAATGTATGAAAGTAACATGATTCTCCGATGCACACAATCTCTGATATGATGATACCGGATGTCAATGTGTTTATATCTATCATGAAATACTGGACTAACCAAGAGTTTGATGAAACTCTGATTATCACAATAAATCACAGTAAGCTCTAAGTGTGAACCGAACAACCCAACCAGGATCTTCCTCATCCATATAGCCTCGCATGCAGCCAAACTCGCTGCCATATACTTGGCCTCTACTGAACTGAGTGCCATGGACTGTTTTCCCATCAGATTTAGAACCTGTTGAATTCATAATCAAAATCCTCCAGATGTGCTCTTTCTATCCGTTGCCTAAAAGCCCGCCTAATCCGCATCCGTGCAGAAGCCACACAACCACTCCTAGTCCGATCACTGCATTCACAATCCATATCCCGATGTGCCTCGAGATATCACAATACATGCTTGCCTCGGCTTCCAAAAAGAGCTTGGTAGGCTTAACCATAGCTTGTGAAATTTGGTTAACCGTATAGCATATATCGTAATGTATTGACTCGTACACATAAGCGACCCCACCAACTGTCGAAAGACAGTGGCATCCACTACCTCCGCCGAAGTAGCATCCTCCTTCCTCCAACCTCCAGGAAGAGGAGTATCAACAGGCTTGCAGTCATGCATGTTGAACTTCTCCAGTATCTCCTGGGCATACTTACCTTGAGAAACAAACAGTCCACCACTGCGCTGCCATATTTCCAATCCCAGGAAATAATGAAGGAGGCCCAATTCCTTCATCTCAAACTCTCTAGCAAGATCCTCCTTGCATGAAAGTATCAACAGCTCATCACCCGTCAAAATCAGATCATCTAAATACAGTACAATGATCAGCAACTTCCCCTCCACCACAATCTGGTACAGGTTAGAATCCGCCTCACTCTTGGAGAATCCAAGTCCGATGAAATAACTTTCTATCCATGTGTACCAAGCACGAGGTGCTTCTTTCAGCCCATAGAATGCTCTTTTGAGCCTGCACACATGCGACTCGCTGCTAAAGATTTCGAATCCTTCAGGCTGCTCTATGTACACCTCCTCCTCAATGACTCCGTTGAGGAACACAATCTTCACATCCATCCGATGAATGTGCCACCCCATCTGCGCTGAGAGAGATAGGATCATCCGTATGGAAGAATACCTTGCGACAGGTGCAAAGGTCTCCTCATAATCGATCCCCTCTATCTGTGAAAAGCCTCTGGAAAAAAATATTGCCTTGTACTTCTCCACACTCCTGTCAGCTGCCTACTTCACTTTGTAGATCCATCTTGAACCCACCACTAATTTCCCTTCCGATCTCGAGACAATCTCCCATGCACTGTTTCTGATAATCGAATCATACTCTTCCACCATGGCATCTACCCATGCGGGGTCCTCCACAGCTTCCCCGAAAGAGGATGGCTTTGTCACGATACACTTGCTCACAAGAGCCATGTATCCAGTGTACCGATCAGGTGACTGTCTCTGTCTGTGCTGTGATGTAGGTGCTCCTACAACCTTCTCTTCATCTTGAGCCAGTCGCTTAGCTTCTGTAGTGTGCTTCCGCCCTCTGATGGTTGGCGCTGCATGAGTGGTCTCTTCCACTCCATGAACCTCCTCTTGTGGTTGATCCACATCCTGAGGCTCATCCTTAGGAACTAATAGCTCCTCATCTGCATGCAAGTGTGGCTCCCTCTCAAGCGAACACTTCATGGCTTTCTCCTCCTGAAATTTGATATCCCGTCACACAACAGTCTTGCGACTGTCTGGAAAATACACACTATAGTTGTGGGGTGTATCAGAGTACCCCACAAATATCCCAACCTCTGCGATTGGCTCCAGCTTCTTCCTGGCATCCTTCATCACATGAATGTAAACAGGTGAACCAAAAATCCTCAAATGGGAAATATCGGGCTTCTTACCAGAAAACGCCTCCTCGGGTGTACTCATGCCAAGTATCTTGTGAGGACAACGGTTCTGCACATATACTGCAGTATTGCATGCCCCAACCCACAAGAATGGGAGGTGGGCCCCGATCATGCAACTTGGGATGCCTGCTGCAACACCCACGATCGTTCTCGTTCTTCCACTCAAGAACCCCTGCTCAACGGGTTATGAGGTGCTATGAGCTCTTCTTCGAATTCCTTCGCGCCGCAAATTCCTTGAATTCACCAGAGAATTCACCACCATTTTCGCTCCTAAGAGCCTTCACCGCTTTCCTCGATTCTTTCTCCACCAGTCACTTCTGAACTCACGTAATTTGAGTATGTCTCACTCTCTTTTGCATAATAAGATCCAAAACTTCTCGAGAAAATCATCAAGAAAGATCACATAGCACTGTAGGGCCGTCGTGGCTAATGAGAAAGGTCCACACACGTCTGTGTGAATTCTCTCAAGGATCGTCGTGGCGCGACTATCCTTCTCGTGAAAGGTGGCTTTCACAAATTTTCCCAAGGTACACCCCTTGCACTGATCTAACTGCACAAGAGTGCCTTTAGGAAGCCCAGTAGAAATCTGCTACAGTATCTTCAAAGCTCCATGGTGAAGGTGGCCCAATCTCCTGTGCCACAACTCGCCATCATCCCGGCTCACCACTCCTTCTGCCTTGCATGCCATTGCTGCGCAGCCATCTACCTGCAATTG
Source organism: Pinus albicaulis (assembly GCA_034641835.2). NCBI lineage: Eukaryota > Viridiplantae > Streptophyta > Pinopsida > Pinales > Pinaceae > Pinus > Pinus albicaulis. The sequence goes on from CM076575.1 coordinate 1,446,459,069, forward strand.
ATAAAGGTTCTTAACTCAAACCCCTATCCTCCAGGTCTCACCAGTTGCCTTACTGCCCAGGAAAGCCTTTCCTTTGCTAAATACAACATCATATCCCTTGTCTTCTAACATCGCCATAGAGATAAGATTCTTCTTCAATCCTGGAACATGCATCACTTCCTTCAATACGAAGGGTTTACCAGACTCCCTCTCAAAGGAAATGGTACCGATACCAGTCGTACTATATCTTCCATCATCACCCATCTCGATGTGCGCTCCAAGATCTTTCTCATCCAGATCAGTAAACAAATCTCGATCTCCTGTCATGTGAAAAGATGCACCACTGTCCAGAAACCACACTGATCCCACCACACTTGAGACCAAGCATGCGATCAACGAAAAATCCAGCTCAAACTGCGAGGCTAAGGCCTCTCCAGCTGCAGATCTAGTAGCCTGCTTATTTTTCTTCTTTTGCGGACAATTTGTGGCATAATGTCCGTGTTGGTGACAGTGAAAGCACTTCACCTTGGACATGTCCTGCTTCTTGCCTTTTGAACCGGAATGAGAAGCTTTCTTGCTCTTCCCCTTCTTTGCTTTGGCAGCCAAAGTGAAATTCTCTTCATCAAAGTTCTTTGATGACAATATGTCCCTGGTACTCCACCTTATCTCCTCTTGCACAAGATCCGACCAAAGTCGCTCCCATCCTGGCAATTTCTCCTGAACATTGACAAAGTCCTGATAGGAATGCCAACTCTTCGGAAGCCCAAGGAGAGCCAAGCTCACCAAGTCCTCATCATCTACAGTCACCCCCACACTTCCCAGCTCATCCCTGCATTGGATGAACCTCGTGAGGTACTTGGGCATATTGTCGCCCTTCTCCATCTTTATGTTTCTGAGTTTATCCTTGAGCGCCAACTTCCTCTGGTCGCTCTTTCTTTGGAATAAATCTGTCAAGGCTTTCCACATCAAGAATGGAGAAGCCTTACCATGCACGCTGGACACTATGTGATCCTTCACTCCCTCCAACAGAATCCTTCGACACTTTTCTATCTTCTTTTGCCAAGCCTCAATTACAGCAGCATCGCTAGAAGTAGGCTTTGGGGCTTCAGCATCTATGAACTCCTTCAACCCATTGTCATCTAACACCGCCTCCATCCTGTCCTTCCATGCAATATAATTCGAGCTTCCCTCAAGGGCATACTCCAATCGCAATCCGTTGAAAGACATCTCAACTTAGACACCAAGAAAACACTGCTGCAAATTCGAATTCCACCAGCACAAAACTCAACCGCTTCAATGTTTTGCAATTGCTCCAATGATCAATATCGCTCTGATACCATGTAGAAATTTGAATAATTGTTAAATTATTCACCGAGATTATCTTGATCACACACTATTTGAGCTTCATGCATAATACATAACCTCTTCTACTATTGATCATTAATTGCGGAAATATAAACAATCACATGCGCACATTAAAACCATAAACAATCACACATATAAACACAGTATTTATGGGAAAGCTTAAAGCTGAAAACCCCCAACTATCTGTATATTATAATGATAGATATCATGTAACAATCATTTTACAAACTCCTCACAAGCTCTCAGTACAATCTCCAATTTTTACACACTACACAAGCTCAGATCATACAAAACACATGCTCCAATCTTCTCCACCTGTTAGCCTGCCTCTACTGCGCAATCCAATATGGATAATCATGAGATCCAAGTTCGAATCCCACCAGTATGTACTGCGTAATCCTCATTGGCTTCTCCATCAATGTGTGTGCAAATCTCATGCACCAGTATAGTCACAACTGATAGTCACACTTGCTCTTTCATCTACCTCTTCACTGGTCTCCACTGAAACAGTCCATGCACTGCAGTTAACTGATGTATTCTTTAGTTGATTTATGAGTTTATAATTAGTGAATTAATTAATAATTAATTCACACCACTCTCACTAATTGTATCAATCAGTTAGACTAGATACAACTAGCTCAACTAAGTTAAATTGAACACAACTCCATTAACTGTCTCATCAACTCCACCAAACTCTGTCACATGAGTTCTAACTGAAGTCAACCATGCAATAGCTCCACTAAACCCTAGGAATAGCGTAATTCCTTCTGTCAGCTGCATGTGCCACATCCGTGACTCGAACTGAAGTGCTCCAAGAGGATAAGATAATGTTTAGAATCCAAATATTATTAAGATCTAATAATATTCGACATATCTATTTTTAGACTGGCAATCTAAAAATAGATTCCACCCAGTATGTCTAAAAATAGAAGTCCATCTATTTTTCCCGACTTGACCAACCATCCACAAATAGCATCCTGCAACTCATAAAACATGATCCATATGTCTAAAAATAGACATAGTCTAAAAATAGACTTTGCGCCAAAAATAGCCTGCAGGCCCACTTAGTGAAGGCGACTTCTTTCCACTAAGCTCCTCATCTTGTTGCAATCTCAACACTGCACACATGTGACTCGCTATTAAAGATCTTGAAACCTTTAGGCTACTCTATGTACACCTCTTCCTCAATGATCCCATTGAGAAACGTAGTTTTCATGTCCATCTAATGAATGCACCAGCCCATCTGTCCTGAGAGTGCAAGGATGGACCTTATGGAAGAGCACCTTGCGACAGGTGAAAAAGTATCATCATAATTTTTCCCCTCAATCTATGAGAAGCCCCGAGCCAAAAAACTAGAATTGTATTTCTCCACACTCCCAACAACATCTTGCTTTACCTTGTAGATCCATATCGAACCTACCACTGATTTGTCGACCAGTCTTGGGACTATCTCCCATGCACTGTTCTTGACAATGGAGTCATACTCCTCCACCATTGCATCAACCCAAGTAGGCTGTTGCACTACTTCCTCAAGGGAATATGGTTTATTCACAATAAATTTTCTCATAAGAGCCATGTATCCAGTAAATCGGTCAGGGGACTGTCTTTGTCTGCGCTGTGAAGTAGGGGCTCCTACATTTTGTGCAACATCAAGTCTCAACCTATCAGCTTTCGTGGTGTGCCTTCTGCCATTTCTGATGGATGGCTCTGCATGAGTGATTTCCTCCCCTCCATGAACCTCCTCATGTGGCTTATCCACATCTTGAGATGCATCCTTGGGAACCAGCGGTTCCTCCTCTACATGCAAGTCCAGCTCCCTCTCAAGGGACAACCGCATGGCTTTCCCCTCATCAAATTTTATATCTTGTTGCACAAAATTCATTCTACTGTTTGGAAAATAAAAACGATAATTATGGGGTGTTTCTATGTACCCCACAAAAATCCCAACCTCAACTGTTAGTTCCAGCTTCTTCCTAGCGTCCTTGGTCACATGCACATAAACAGATGAGCCAAAAATCTTAAAGTGTGAAACATTAGGTTTCTTACCATTGAAGGCCTCTTTAGGTGTACTCATGCCAAGTACTCTATGAGGACAACGATTTTGCACATAAACCGTAGTGTTGCATGCTTTCACACACAAATGTATTAGTAGGCTTTGATCATGCAACATCGCTCATGCTGCACCCACAATTGTTCTGTTCTTCCTCTCCACGACCCCATTTTGCTGTGGGTTATGAGGTGCTATGAGTTCTCTTTGAATTCCTTCTTTGCTGCAGAATTTCTTGAATTTGTTAGAGATTTATTCTCCACCATTATCGCTCCTAAGAGCCTTCACTTGTTTCCCTGACTCTTTCTCCACCAATGTCTTAAACTCACATAACTTAGAGAATGTTTGACCTTTCTTCTGCATGAAGATGATCCAACATTTACGAGAAAAGTAATCAACAAATATTACATAGTAATTATGTTTTGTTGTTGAAGTAACCGAGAATGGTCCACACACATTTGTGTGAACTCTCTCAAGGATCCCCGAAGCTCGGTTCTCCTTCTCATGAAAGGTGGACTTTACATACTTCCCCATGGTGAAAACCTTGCACTGATCTAACTGAGCAAGTGTTCCCATTGTAATTCTACTAGATATTTGCTACATGACTTCAAGGCTCCATGATGAAGATGGCCCAATTGCTTGTGCCATAATTCGCCCTCATCCTGGCTCACCACTTTTTCTACCTTGCGCATCATAGCAGCACAACCATATACTTCTAGCTTGTAGAGATTCTTAACTCGAATCCATATCCTCTTGGGTTGACCCATTGTTTTATGTCACAGGAAATATTTTCCATGACTAAAAAAAACGTCATAGCCTTTGTCCTCCAACATTGCGACTGAGACCAAATTTTTCTTCAAACCTGGTACATGCATCACATATTTTAATTGAAATGGTTTACCTGACTCTCTCTGAAAGTTAATGGTACCAATCTCGGTAGCACTGTACTGTCCATCATGGCCCATATCAATATGCATCTGGAGATCTTTCTCCTCCAAGTCATTGAGAAGTTCCTTATCTCCCGTCATGTGAAAAGAAGCACCACTATCCAAATACCACACTAATCCCAATGCACTTAACACCATGCATGCAATCAAATAGAAGTAAATCTCAAATTGTGATGCAAGGGCCTCACCAACTGTAGATCCAACAACCTTCTTGTTCTTCTTATTTTGCGGACAGTTAGTAGAAAAATTCCCATGTTTGTGACAGTGAAAACACTTGACCTTGGACATGTCCTGCTTCTTGCCTTTGGACTCAGATTTTGAAGGAAATTTCTTACCTTTCCCATTATTTGCCTTGGCAGCCAAAGCAAAATCCTCTTCATCCTCATTCTTAGATGAAGATCCCTCTCTGGTATTCCATCTGAACTCCTCCTGCACCAAATCCGACCACAATCGTTCCCAATCTGGCAATTTTTCCCTTCCGTTGACAAAGTCTTGATAACTGTGCCAACTCTTAGGAAGTCCTAGGAGAGCCAAGCTCACCAAATCATGATCAAAATATATTATTCCCACATTCCCAGTTCATCCCGACATTGGAAAAACTTCATGAGATATTTTGGAATGGTTTCGCCCTTTTCCATCTTGATCTTCCTGAGTTTATCTTTGAGCGCCAATTTCCTATGGTCATTTCTGCTTTGGAATAGATCCGTCAAATCATTCCACATAGCATATGGTTTGGATTTCCCATGGAGGCTTGAGACAATGTGGTCTTGTACTCCCTCCAATAGGATCCTCCTTGCCTTTTCAACTTTCTTTTTCCATGCATCAAGATTGGCAACATCTACAACATCTGGCTTAGTAACATCTTTGTCAATGAATTCCTTCTTAAGCCATTGTCTTCGAGTACTACCTCCATCATATCCTTCCAAGAAATGTAGTTATATCTGCCCTCAAGTGCATAGTCTAACCTCAAGCCATTGAAATCCATTTTGATCTTGAATTAGCTATAGCACCTATAAAGTCTTTCTGCAAATTCGAATTCTATCCAGTCACAAACTCAACTCCTGCTTCACTTTTGCAATTTCATGTGCTTTGATACCATGTAGAAATTATACAACAAGCATGTATATATTGGATTCACCCGATCTAAAAATGTGCTAAATTTTAATGCTGAATCGCTTCTACAAATCTTTTGTGGAATTAAAAACATAATCGCTAATCACATGAACATGAAGAAAGATCAATCACACATAACACATATAATTTCCAGGGGAAATCTTATAGGTAAAAACCACACTATATTCTATTGTATATTAAGCATGGATCATGAAACAATTACATAAAAAACTCTTCTCACAAGATCCCTCAGTACATCAGCTAATTGTCTCACACTGTCATACAAAAATAGGAAAATTCCTTAGCCAATTTATTGCCTCCAGACAGCATGCCTTGCTTGCGCAATCCCTGCTGAATACAATCCATGAATTGATGCAATCATGCCTTCCTTGAATGAGAAAGTATCATTGGCACATCCAATGAGTGTTTGCCTACATGTGTGCAAGTGGATAATTTCACAACTGATACTCAACTTCCCTTTCACCTAGAACTCAACTGGGTCTCCACTAGATCTGACATGCATGCATCTAATAATAGTAAATCCTTAGTTGCATGTGAGATCACTGATTGTGAATTAATTAATTTTTAATTCACTGAATCTCTCACTAGTGTATCTTCAGGTACAACTAGCACAACTAATTTTAACTCACTTAACTGAGTTAAACTATTTACAACTTGCACCAACTCATACACCACTGCACTTCAAACTCTGTTACAACTAGAATTACTATGCATGTCCCACCAACCAACCTCTAACTCGAAATTCACTAGCTAACTGAATTTTCCACTTTATTTAATTATTTCAAGTCCACATTGAGAATAGATTATAGTTTAATTTCCATCTAAATTAAGGGATAATAAAAATAGACATGCACCCAAAAATAGCCCTGTGGGCCCCACCCTAGTGTAGGTGCTTAATGCAACTAGGTGCTAAATGAAACCAGGTGCTTAATGCACTAGTGTGGGTGTTGAATATTCTTGTTTAATCTCCACAGTATTGACATAGGGATGCAATCCTATAGCATTCGAGTGCAAGAAACTTATACCCCACGAACTATTATACTCTATTTATGATAAGGAGATGTTGGTCATGATGCATACGTTGGCCAAGTTCTCGAAGTGCCTAGTGGGAAATCGGTTCAAGGTGAAGATTGACCACAGTAGTCTATGTTTCTTTATAGAGTAGTAGACTTTGCAGAAGAGGTAAAAAAAATGGGTTAGTAAGATCCAGGCATACGAATTTGAGATTCAGTATGTCAATGGAAAAAAAATGTAGTGGTTGATGCACTTTCACAGAGGCCTGCGACACTCTCTCCGATGGACATTACGTAGGATTGGAGGGCACAATTATTGGTGGAGTACTCCAAGAATCAGCATGCATGCAAGATCTTGGATGGTACTCATGGGGATGACAGATACACGGTGATGGAAGAGGTAATACTACAAGGACATGATCTATTTAGTGTTAGGCCCATAGTTGAGGGAGAACTTCTTGCGAGCTTCTCATGAATCACCTTTGGCAAGGCACCAATGGTTCGTCAAAATGTATAGGACTATTAGAGAGCACTTAAATTGGAAAGGGCTAAAGGAGGATGTCTTGAGGCATGTATAGGAGTGAGATTCTTGCTAGAGGAACAAAGGGGAACAAACTCATCCGGCGATAATTTTGCAACCTCTTCCTATTCCCGCTTGGAAATGGGAGAGTATATCAATAGATTTTATCACAGGGTTTCCAGCGGTTCAAGTGTGAGATTTCATTTTTTTGGTGGTGGGTAGGTTGACGAAGTTCACTCATTTATTTGTTATTCCTGAAAATTACTCAACTTCTTATGTAGTCGAGTTGTTCTTCAAGGAGGTGAGTCAGGATGCATGGGATGCCTAAGACTATTGTCAGTGGCAGGGACAGTAGATTCGTTGGTGGATTCTAGCAAGATTTGTTCCATCTTGCGGGCATTGAGATTACACCCAATATGTGTTACCATCCTGAAAAAAAGTCCAGACAGAGATCGTAAACAATTGGTTGTAAGGATACTTGCACAACAATGTGATCGGGAAGTAGAGTGTGGATGAAGTGGTTGTACCTTGGGGAGTATTGCTACAACACCATGTACCATATTTCCATAGGTATGACACCCTTTCATGTTCTTTATGGTTATGATGCACTAACTTTTGCTGATGGGATCTTTGGAGACACTTAGGCCCAAGGGGAAAAGGATTAGATATAAGAGAGCCAAGATATCCTTAGCTATTGAATAATATCTATCTGGATTATCCACAGTGTTATGGTGAACTTGACGACGTTTAGAATCCCAATGGGGATCCATCTTCAGGACAGATTCTTGAATGAAGGTAAGAAAGAGGGTCATATTAAGGATAAATAGTCAAAGTGAAAGATAGAACGAAAAAGATCTGACGTAAATGGATGATTATAAATATCAATTTATTAGAGACTAATTATTTTTTGTTTAATATATTCAAGATTTTATTAATTGTTAATGACTAATATTTAATAGGTCAATTATTTATTTCAATTCCTATTTATTAAATATAAAAAATTCTGATTAATATATTCAAGATTTTTTTAATTGTTAATGATTAATATTTAATAGATCAATTATTTATTTCAATTCCTATTTATTTTAAAAAGAAATTATTCTTACTAAGTTAATTTTTTTCCATTAAATTATTTTTTTTAAAAATTATTTTTTTTAAATTTTTTTAACTAAATTAAAACTATTTGATAAAATATAAATAATTGATTACTCATTAATATTCATTTATTCAAACGAATAAGTAAATATTAATAAAATAATAATATATTTATTTTTATCAATTTATTTTAAATATTAATGTTATTATAAATAAATTAATATTATATTAGTGTTATTTTATTATTTTAATTATTTTAATTATAATTTTAATTAATAAATAAATTTATATTATTCATTGCATTTACCAAGTTTTAATTGTCAATTCATTTCATTTAATAACCTAAATATTTTCAATTTTGCACAACTATTCATTAATATTTGTTTATTCAAAGGAATAAATAAATATTAATAGAATAATTACTAATTTCATTATCTAATTAGAATATAAATTATTGTTATCGTTAAATTAATAGTTTTTTTAAGAATTAAAAAAAACACTAGATATTAATAATAACTATTAATTAATAAAAATTATTATTTTTTTATTAACAATAAATATTAAAAGTAAATAATAAACCTTAATTTTTAATTAAATGACGTACATCCTAACCCTAGAATAAAAATAAAAATAAAAATAAAATTGAGAGATACAAACATACCTAGATACTATACCTGGGAGGATGACGAACAAGAGGAGCAAATTTGTCACATCAGAGGATGCCAAATATTTCTAATTGTGAATTCATTAAAATAATAATCACAATAATTAATTAAAATATAATAACAATAATTAAAGTAATATATAACATTAATATAATATTAATTTATGTTATAATAACATTACTATTTAAAATTAATTGATAAAAATAAATATTTAATTATTTTATTAATATTTAATTATTCTTTGAATAAATGAATATTAATGAGTAATCAATTATTTATTTTCTCTCAAGTAGTTTTAATTTAGTTAAAAAATAAATAAAAAATTAAGTAATTTAATAGAGAAAAATTAACTTAGTAAGAATAATTTTTTTTTTTTTAATAAATAGGAATTGAAATAAATAATTGATCTATTAAATATTAATTATTAACAAATAAAAAAATCTTGAATATATTAAACAGAAAATAATTAGTCTCTAATAAATTGATATTTACGATAATGCGTCAGCTCTTTTTCGTTCTATCTTTCACTTTGACTATTTATCCCTAATTTGGCCCTCTTTCTTACCTTCATTCAAGAATCTGTCCTAAAGATGGATCCCTGTTGGGATTCGAAACGTCAACAAGTTCACCATAACACCGTGGATAATCTGGATAAATCTTATTCAATTGACAACCACAGAAGCTTGGAGACTGTCATCCTTAGATATCTTAAGGATAATTTGCAGACTTCCTAAAACCAACTCAAAAAAATAGAAGAAAAGATAGATCAACGACTTATAAATTAGCCTCTTCGAGGGGGAAACCTCTTTTACATTACATAAATGAACAATTCTTGGATGACACAAATTAAAAACACTCATTTTTATATATAGGGGTCCAAGGGATCACACTATTAATCCTAGCCGACATAACAATAACAATATAAGGGCACAACAATAAAAATAGTGGGCTTCTATGGGGCACAATAATAATAATAATATGGGGACTACATGGACACAAGAAAAACAATAAGGGGGCTACACAAATAATAACAATAAGGGGATACACTAGTATTATAGGGACCTACCAAGCCCCTCTCTTTCAAGAAAGTGTTGTCCTCAACGCTTAAGTAGTTTTGGATGATTCTATTAAAATTCTCACACTCCCATGTCGAATATTCAGCCGGTAAGTTCTTCCACTTGATGAGATACTCTGAAATTGATTGATTCTGTCGCTGTCGAGTTCTTGTTTCCGTGACTCCTTCAGGTTCCAATATGATATTTCCTTCCTCGTCAAGTTCTGGCAATATTGTTTGAACTAGGAGCTTGCCACCTATAACCTTATTTAAGCATGAAACATGGAAAAATGGGTGCACTCGGGAAGATGCAGGAAGCTCCAATTTTTATGCCATAGTACCAATATTTTGCAACACATTGTAAGGACCATAATACTTTGGTGATAATTTATTATATTTCTTATCTTTCTTGAGGGACATTTGTTTGTATGGTTGAAGCCATAAAAATACCTAGTCACATACATCAAAACTTCTTTCTCTACGATGTTGATCTACCTGTTGTTTCATTCGATGCTGCGCCAAAGTGAGGCTATCCTTTAAGAGTTTGAGAACTTGTTGTTGATGCTCAATGTGATATTCCACTACTTGAACCTTAGAATTTTCTCTTAAAGATGATGTGATGGAGGGTGGATGATATCCATAAAGTGCCATAAATGGAGTCATTTTTGTTGCAGTATGGAAGGAAATGTTATACCACCATTCAGCCAGATGTAACCACTTGACCCATTGTGTCTATTTATTAGATACAAAGCAACGAAGTTATACTTCAAAACATTTGTTCTCTATCTCAGTTTTCTAATCGGATTGAGGATGATATGATGATTTATGAGTTAATTGAGTACCCAAACAAGAAAATAATTCTGTCCAAAAATTTCTTTTAAAAATGGGGTCTCTGTCGCTTACAATAATCTTTGGGTTTCCATGTTGCTTTTGAATTATTTCCAGAAATGCAGTAGCAACTGTAATGGATATAAATGGATGATATAATGTACCAAAGTGTGTATATGATCCAGGTGGATATTGGTGGCCACCCGCCTATTCCTCTTTGGGCCCCACCATTTTCTCTTTCAGTTTTTCAACTTCCTTAATTATAACACAATTTACTATTTTTAGCAGTTTTTCGAGTCTTGAACTTCTGGAGCTGTTTTGAGGCCCTAAACGACGTTTTTTTGGGGAACACCAGGAGAAAAATGGGTCATGGACCAATGTTTCTCACTCAAAATTTGTAGTCCTAGGATACATCTTTATAACAAGTTATTGAGCGCGTCAAACAAAGATCGTATGCCAAAGTTACGTTCCCGGGAAGTTGATGTACCAATTTACCCAAACGGGGGCCATAGTTTTGGCATTTCATCTCCTAGGGTTAGGTTTTTGGATGTTTAGGGTTTTCCATTGTTTCTCAATAATAAATAGGCCCTAGAGCCTCATTGTAACACAGTTCAGAGGCCTGTAGCCACAACATCTCTTCTCAAAGATAAGCTACTAGTGCCCTAGCTAGTTTATTTCCATTATGTCTGTAAACAAATTTCAGTTCTTTGATATTTAATGAAATGAAGTGTTATTTCCACTACATTTTTGTATTTATGGTTATATATGTAATTTTTTGCATTCTTGAATAAATCCGGATCAGTGATATCAGAGCGGTATGCTCTTTCTCGATCCTTCTTTGCATGTCCCCAACGAGGCCGGGGTATAAGGAGTTAGGGCTCAATCTAGTTGAACCTTTGCAAGATTAGCCTCGCAAACCCCGACGAACGCCCATGGGGGATGAAAAGAAAGATGATGGAGCAGGAGATCCTATCAAAATATTGCTCAAGGAGGCCCTCGAAAAATAAAGGAACGCAATGGTGGATAACTTTGCCCATATTCTTCAACGACTACCCACTGGCGGCGCATTTGCATCCAAAAGACACTCTAGAGGCGCAACACCTTTTAAGGTACAAGTAAACTTTGGAATTCCCATATTTGAGGGCCAAATAGATGCAGATGCCATAGATAGATGTTTGAATCTATTAGAAGGATATTTCTCAGTTCATGACTTTTCTGACCGGGAGAAGATTATTTTTGCACTCCTCAAAGCTACCCCCATGTCAAGGACTAGTGGGAAACCTAATATAAGAAAAAGTACGAGGGGTAACCCTCTCTGTTCTCGGACGTACCCACTTGGAATTCTTTCCGAGATGTCGTCAAGAACAATATTATCCGGTGGGGAGCTATGATGACGATTACATACAATGGACTACGTTGCGGAAACAAAGGGATCAAGATGTGCATGAGCTAACAAATCTGTTCCATACACTGCACACAAATTTGGGTATCAAAGATTAAGAGAAACATTTGGTATTGAAGTACCGCATATTTCTGCATAGATACATTCAGGAGGAAATGGAGTTCCTTGACATCTCCTCGTTCGGTATGACATACTATTATGCTGCCAAGATTGAGCAGAAATTCAAATAGAAGAAGCGAGACTTTGGATCTATGAATCAAAAGTAAGGGAAAGGTGCCCACAAAAGAAAAATCCAAGGAATGGCAGCCCAAGATAACCTACCTAAACTACAAGAAAAAACAACACCGTGAGGCTGAAGAAGGACACAAGAAAGTGGTGTGAGTTCCATAAGAGCTCCACTCACAACACAAGTGAGTGTCGGGCCAAGTAGTCACTGGTGGTTGAGATGACTGTTTTTAAATAAGATGCATGCTCTGACTCTGAATCAGAACCTGAGAAGAGGAATGACAAAGGGAACGAGATTATTGATGCTAATCCCAACGCCATTGTCGCCACTGCAAATATCCAAAATGAGGAACTAGAAGATCCAGAGGAGGAGGAGCGTCTCTTCCACTCCCATATGTGGGTAAAGGGTTACCCTATGTACAACATAGTTATAACCGGGCTCTCCACAGCTCAACTCGCCATAGCCCCTCTCAGGTGGGCCTGGGGTTCCACCCACTATGTCCCATTGACATAGCCATGCCATTGTGGCTACTCAAGCTGATTCGGCTCATGTCCAGTCTGAAGCTGACAAATCGAACAATTTCATTAAGCACATTCATCACATTTTCCAACAGGTTCATGACATATTGGACAGATCCAATTCTAAGTATAAGAAATGACATGATCAACATCAGGTGCCACACAACTTCCAAGTGGGTGACAAAGTGTGGCTACATTTGCAGAAGTAGTGCCTCTCTAAACCCCATCGCAAGCTTTGCCCGCTCCAATATGGGTCGTACATCATCACCAAGGATGTATGGAATAATTCCTTTGAGTTCATTATTTCTCCATTCCTTGGTCTACACCCAGTATTCAATGTGGACCGCCTTTGGCCCTACTTCCCACCTCTGCTAGACACCTTTGACATTACAGAACAACTGGCACCAACAAATTTAAACCCAGAATCCATGGAACAGGCCACCATAGATTGTATCATGGACAGGAAAATCAAGAACACTCGCTAGCAGAAGATCCAACTGTATCGGGTTGTCAAAGTTGGCCAATGGGGTTCACTAGGGACTAAGTCCAACAGAAGTTTCTTCATCTCATGGGGAACTTAATGCAATGGGGACCATTTCTTCCTACAGGGGGAGGAATGATTCAAGAAGATATTGGTGGCCACCCACCTATTTCAATTGGGGCCCCACCATTTTTTCTTTCAGTTTTTCAATTTTCCTTAATTATAACACAGTTTACTATTTTTAGCAGTTTTTCAAGTCCTGAACATCTGGAGTCGTTTTGAGGCCCTAAACGACATTTTTTTTGGAAAAAACACGAGCAAAAAAGGTCATATAACAATTTTTCTCACTCAAAAATTTTAGTCCTCAGATAGATCTTTCTAATGAGGTATTAAGCACGTCAAACAGAGATCGTATGCCAAAGTTACATCCTCGGGAAGTTGATGTACCAATTTACCTAAACAGGTCCCATAGTTTTGGAGTTTCATCTCCTAGGGTTAGGTTTTTGGATGTTTAGGATTTTCCATTGTTTCTAAATAATAAATAGTTCTTCGAGCCTCATTGTAACACAGTCCAGAGGCCTGTAGCCACCAACATCACTTCCTAGAGATAAGCTACCAGCGCCCTAGCTAGTTTATTTTCATTTTATCTGTAAACAAATTTCAGTTCTTTGATATTAATGAAATGAAGTGTTCTTTCCATTTCATTTTTGTATTTAGGGTTACATGTTTATTCTATTTCTTTCCTGCATAAATATGGGTCAGTGGTATCAAAGATATCTTCTCTTTCTTGATCCTTCTTTGCAGGTCCCCAACTAGGTCGAGGTATAAGGAGTTAGGGCTCGATCTGGTTAAACCTTTGCAAGATCAGCCTCGCAAACCCTTATGAACGCCCATGGGGGACGAAAATAAATATGAGAGAGCATGATATCCTATTAAAATATTTCTCTAGGAGGCCCTAAAAAAAAAGGAATGCAATGGTGGGTAAATTTTCCGAGATCCTTCAACGACTGCCCACTAGTGGCGCATCTGCATCCAACAGCCACTCTGGAGGTGCAAATCCTTTTAAGGTACAAGTAAACTTTTACATTCCAATATTTGAGGGCCAAATAGATGCAGACATCGTAAATATATGGTTGAATCTATTAGAAGTATATTTCTCAGTTCATGACTTTTCCAAACGGGAGAAGATTATTTTTGAACTCCTCAAAGATACCCCACATGTCAAGCACTGGTGGGGAACCTACTGTGAGAAATAGGACGAGGGGGAACCCCCTCTGTTCTCATCCGTACCCACTTTAAATTATTTCAGAGATGCCATCGAGGAACAATATTATTCAGTGGTGAGCTATGAGGACAAGAACATACAATGGACTACACTGCAGCAGCAAAGTGATCAAGATGTGCATGAGCTGACGAATCTATTCCATAACCTGTGCACAAAGTTGGATATCAAAGATTCAGAGAAACATTTAGTGCTGAAGTACCATATTTTTCTGCTTAGATACATTTAGGAGGAAATGGAGTTCCTCAACATCTCCTCGCTTGGTACGACATACCGATATGCTACCAAGATTGAGCGGAAATTCAAAAAGAAGAAGCGAGACTTTGGATCTGTGAATCAAAAGCAAAGAAAAGGTGCCCCCAAAACCGTATAAAAAAGGACAAAGCCAAGGCATGGTGGCCCAAGATATCCTACTGAAGCCATAAGCAAATAACAACACCGCGAAGCTGAACAAGGACACGAGAAAGTGGTGTCAATTCCATAAGATCTCCACTCACAACATAAGTGAGTGTCGAGCCAAGCAGTCACTGGTGGTCGAGATGAGGGCTTCTAAATCATATGCATGCTCTGACTTTGAATCAGAACATGACCAAGCGAACGAAAAAAGGAAGCATATTATTGATGTGGATCCCAATGCCACCGTTGCTACTACAAAGATCTTGAAGGAGGAACTGGAAGATCCAAAGGAGGAGAAGCGTCTCTTCCACTTCCACATGTAGGTAAAGGTTTCCCCACTATAGTTCATTGTCAACATTGGGAGCCAAAATAACCTCATTTCAGCAAAGGTCATGAAGCAGTTGGGATTTCCGACCACAAAACACCCACAGTCGTACACCATTTGGTGGCTTCACCAAGGACGGGATGTCTGCGTCGGCCGATAGTGTCTCCTTCCCTACAACATCAAGCCCTTCATGGATGAGGTATTATGTGACTGTTTTCTCCTCTGGATGTTTGTGATGTATTATTAGGCCAACCATACTTGTGGAAGTGACATGTCGTGTATGAGTCCTGGCCTCACGATGTTATTGTTACTTTGGGAAATAAGTGGTATAGGATACTAGAGGTACCACCACCTGCAGCTATGTCTTTGATTACTGCAAAACAATGCAGTAAGCTTATTTCCAAAATCGGAAGATTTTTTCCTGATGATCCACCCCCAAGGAAAGAAGAATATTGTAGCCACAACCTCCCGACAGGGCTCCTCCACACGACAACAACAAATGGACAAGGTCGTGGAGGCAGACGGGGACATCTTCACCTCACCCACAAGGGTGCCTCTGCATTTTCAGGTCAAGCACCCCATTAATCTGACCCCATGTGTGCCACTACCCAATGGACTGATATATCGGCGCTCTGTTATGGAGAATGATGAAATCAAGAGGCGGATTCAGGAGCTTCTGCAGAAAGGTCACATTTGGTCGAGTTCATCGCCCTATGGGAGCCTGATCGTGTTGGTGCAGAAGAAGGATGAGACTTGGAGACTTTGTATTAAATATCAGGCATTGAAAAAGATCACTTTCCAGAATAGGTACTCGATCCCATGGATTGATGACCTTATGGAACAACTCAAAGGGTCAAAACATTTTAGCAAGATCAAATTGAAATCTATGTATCACCAGGTACCAATCGAACCCTTCGATGTGTGGAAGACTGCCTTCAAAGCCAAGGAGGGCCTTTTCGAATGGTTGGTTATGCCTTTCGGGTTGACTAATTCTCCTACAACCTTCATGAGGCTGATGGACAACATCTTGCAGCCATTCAAAAAATAATTTGTAGTATTGTACTTGGATGGAATCCTGATCTTCAGCCAGAATTGGGAAGAGAATCTCCACCACATTCGACAAGTCGTCCAAAAATTGCGGAAACACAATTTTCTTGCCAATTTGGAGAAGTGCACTTTTGGCATGACCCAGGTTCAATATCTAGGATACATTATTGATGAAAGAGGGGTGCATGTGGATCCAACTAAGATCCAAGTAATTCGAGATTGGTCAACCCCAACCACTCTAACAGAGCTTCGCAGATTTCTGGGTCTTGCTAATTTCTACCATAGGTTCATGTTGGGATTCTCTCATATCACTTGGCCCTTGAGTCAATTCACCAAGGGAGGAGTGAAAGTAAAATAATTTTGGTCGAAAACTCAACAAAAGGCATTCGTAGAATTGAAACATCACCTCTGCTTTGCCCCAGTGCTCACATTACCAAACTTACAACAACCATTTCAGATCAAGACAGATGCCTCTGACTATGCTATTGGGGTATTTATTACTCAACAGGGGCATATAGAGGCATATCAGAGTGAGACATTGTTTAACACATCCCGCAAGTATCCCACATATGAAAAATAAATGTATTCCATTGTGCAGGCTTGTCGCCAATGGAAGCATTACATTTTGGGGAAGGAAACGGTCATCCACATAGACCACCGACCCCTGCAGTTCATACAGACACAAGGAAGTTACAAAACAATCTCCATCAGAAGTGGTCTACATACCTGCAACAATGTCATTTGAACATCAAATATCAGAAGGGAAACACCAATAATGTTGCAGACTGCCTCAGCCGACCATCGATCGTGGCGCTAACCACCATTCTCAACTCTTGTGGGCATGAGACTTCTGATTGGCAGCTTCTCTACAAGAGAGATTCAAAATTCATTCACACATACAAGACACTCTTGGAGGGTATGCAAGTTCCACATTTTCACCTCCAAGATGCACTACTATGTCACCTAGGGCACCTTTTTGCTCCTTCAAACGAGCATGCCAAGATGATTTGGGAAGCACACTACAGTCGAGTCACTAGGCATTTCGGGGTTGAGAAAATAGTGACAATATTGCATAAGTATTTCTATTGGTCGAACCTTCAACATGATGTTGGGAAGTAAATCAGATCTCACACTTCTTGCACCATTTCCAAACCGACCATCAAGAAGCAAGGCCTCTATACTCCGCTACCTACCCCTAGCCGACCTTGGGAATCCATCTCCATGGATTACATGTCGGGCCTTCCTTCTAATAAGCATGGAAACGTCTATGTTTTTTTTGTCGTTGGCATATTCTTGAAGATGGCCATTATGTCGGCCTGCAAGAAGAATATCACAGCAGAAGCCACTGCTAAACTCTTGTTTGAACGAGTGTGGGTGCACTTTGGGATCCCACAGTTTATCATCTCAGATCAGGATAGCAGGTTCCTCAGCACATTTTTTTCCAACCTCTAGTCAATGTTGGACACCAAGCTCACCAAGTCCACAACTTTCCATCCCCAAACTGGTGGCGAGACAAAGGTCGTCAATAGGATGATTGTACACATTCAATGCATGTACAATTCAAAGCATCCACGCATATGGGATGATAGACTTCCATATGTACAACACAGTTATAAATGAGCTCTCCATAGCTCAACCAGCCACAACCCCCTTTCAGGTGGGCCTGGGGTTCCAGCCACTATGTCCCATTGACGTAGCCATGCCATTTGTGGCTACTCACGTCGATTCGACTCAAGTCCAGTCTGAAGCTGAAAAAGTGAACAACTTTATTGAGCACATTCATCACATCTGCCAATAGGTTCATGACATATTGGACAGAGCTAATGTTAAGTACAAGTAATTACATGATCAACATCAGGTGCTACACAACTTCTAGATGGGCACCAAAGTGTGGCTACATTTGCTGAAGGAGCACCTCACTGGACCCTACTGCAAGCTTCGCCCCTCCAATATGGGTCGTACACCATCACTAAGGTTGTAGAGAATAATGCCTTCGAGCTCAGTATTCCACCATTCCTTGGTCTGCACCCAGTATTCAATGTGGACCGCCTTCGGCCCTATTTCCCACCTCTACTGGACACATCCAACATTGCAAAACAACTCACACCAATAGAGTTAAACCCAACCTACATGGAATAGGACACCATAGATTGTATCATGGATGTGAAAATCAAGAACACTCGCCAAAATAAGATCCAACTATATCGAGTTTTCAAATATGGCCAAATCCTGCACCAAGGCAAGTGGTTCACCAGGGACCAAGTCCAGCAGAAGCTTCTTCATCTCATGGAGGAATTCAACGCAATGGGGACCATTGCTTCCTAAGGGGGGAGGAATGATCCAAGTGGATATTGGTGGCCACCCACCTATTCCACTTGGGGCCCCACCATTGTTCCTTTTAGTTTTTCAGCTTCCTTAATTATAGCACAATTTACTATTTTTAGCATTTTGCAAGCCCTAAACTTCCGAAGTCGTTTTGAGGCCCTAAATGACGTCTTTTGGGAAACCTGTGAGAAACATGGGTTGTGGACCAATTTTTTTCACTCAAAAGTTTTAGTCCTCAGATAGATCTTTCTAACGAGGTATTGAGTGCGTAAAATGGAGATCGTATGCCAAAGTTACGTCCCAGGGAAGTTGGTGTACCAATTTACGCAAACAAGGCCCATAGTTTTGGTGTTTCATCTCCTAGGGTTAGGTTTTTGGATGTTTAGGGTTTTCCATTATTTTTCAATAATAAATAGGCCATCGAGCCTCATTTTAACATAGTTCAGAGTCCTATAGCCACCACATCTCTTCTTATAAATAAGCTAACAACACCCTAGCTGTAGAAATTATACAAACATATGTATATCAATGGATTCAATTTGATCTAATAATGTACTAAAACTAGATATTGAATCCTTCTACAAAACAATTGTGGAAATTAAACACAATCGCCAATCACATGAAGCAAATAAAGAATCAAATCAAACCAAAACACAAATAATTTCCCGGGGAAAGCTTGCTGCTCAAAACCCCTCTATCTTCTATTGTATATTCACCATGGAATCATGAAACAATTAAAATTTACTCTTCTCACAAGATTCTCCTGCACTCTCACAACTGTCTCACACTGTCCTAGACAAAACTGACCAACACTTAGCCAATTCTTAGCCTCAAAACAACCTGCCTTCCTTACGCTATTCCTGATGAATGCAATTCCTATTCCTTAGGAATTTTTGCCTTCCAAAACTGTGCAAGGATATGGGCAATCCAATGGATGTATGGTTGCATGTGGGCAACCTGCTAATCACACAACTAATATTTAATATCCCTTTAACCTTTGTCTCAATTGGGTCTCCACTGGAACTGACATGCATGCAGCTATTAATAGTAAATCATCAGTTGCATGGAAGATCACTGATTTTGAATTAAACAATATTTAATTCACTTGATCTCTCACTAGTGCAACAAACAGTTACAACTAGTTCAACTGACTCTAACTTAGCTAACTAAGTTAACAGATTATTCATGCATTAAACTAATGCACCAACTGCAATTCGAACTCCATAACTAACAGAATTACTCTGCATGCCTCACCAACGGCCCTCAAATCGAAATACATGAGCTAACTGAGTTTATCACACTCAATTAACTATTACAATTTATCATGAGATAAGATTACATTTTATTGTCCAATTTAATTAAGGGAAAATTAAACTAGACACTGCACCAAATTAATTAATTAATTTGGCCTTCACACTAATGTATCGCTAGGGCATGTTGGTCCCACACTAGTGTGTGTGATGAAATTTTTTTTTGGACTTAAACACTCCCTCTCAACAAGAAAGGGATTATCTACCACCTCGATCCTGCCTCTATGGTATTTGAATTTTCTCCTGGCGAGTGCCTTCATCAGAATATCTACATCTTGATCTTCTGTAGAAATGTACTAAAGTAACATAATGCACCTCTGAACACAATCTTTGAGACGGTGGTACCATATTTCTATGTACTTGGAGCTATCATGGAAAACTAGATTAACCGAGAGTTTAATGAAACTCTGGTTATCATAATGTATCACAATCGGATCCATCTAAGAACCAAATAGACCAACCAGGATCTTTCTCATCCAGATGGCCTCACATACATCTTGACTTGCTGCCATGTACTCTGCCTCGGTTGAACTGAGTGCCATATATCGTTGCTTCTTGTTGTACCAAGAAATTGTTGTTGATCTTATGCTGAAGATCCCTCCTGATGTGTTCTTTTTGTTTGATGGACTTCCTGCCCAATCTGCTTTCGTGAGGCCTTGAAGCTTCACTCCCTCTATTCGTCTGTACCATAATCCATACTCTGTAGTGCCCTTAAGATATCTCAAGACATGCTTCCCTGCCTTCCAAAAGAGCTTGGTCAGCTTAACCATAGCTTGACTCAGTTGGTTAACTGCATAGCAAATGTCTAGTCTGGTGTTCACCAAGTACATCAATGAACCCACTAGATTCCTGTAGACAGTAGCGTCCACCACTTCTCCTGAAGTGGCATCCTCTTTCCTCCAATTTCCTGGAAGAGTGGTTTCCATGGGTTTACATCTCTCCATGTGAAACTTACCCAATATCTCTTTGGCATACTTGCCTTGAGAAACAAAAGGTTCACCATCCCACTGCCATATTTCCAAACCAAGGAAATAGTGAAGGAGTCCCATGTCCTTCATTTCGAACTCCCTTGCAAGATCCTCCTTGCATGAAGTTATCAGCTGCTCATCACTTGTCAAAATTAGATCATCAACATAAAGTACGATAATCAATAGCTTACTTTCAACCATAGTCTGGTACAGTTTTGCATCAGCTTCAATTTTGGTGAAGCCCAACCCAATGAAATAGCTATCAATCTAAGTGTACAAAGCACGAGGTGCTTGCTTCAGCCCATACAGTGTTCTCTTGAGTTGACACACATGCGACTCACTGTCAAAGATATCAAAACCTTCTAGCTACTCTATGTACACTTCTTCCTCAATAACTCCATTGAGAAACACAGTTTTCAAATTCATCTGATGAATGTGCCATGCCATATGCGCTGAGAGCACAAGGATATATCTAATGGAAGAGAACCTTGCAACTAGTGCTAAAGTCTCTTCATAGTCGATCCCCTCAACTTGTGATAATCCCCAGGCCACAAAGATGGATTTGTACTTCTCCACACTCCCATCGACTGCTTGGTTCACCTTATAAATCCATCTAGATCCAACCACTGATTTTCTGACTGGTCTTAGGAAAATCTCCCATGCACTATTCTTGACGATGGAGTCATACTCCCCTACCATAGTGTCAACCAAAATTGGTTGTTGCACTACTTCTTCAAAGGAAGACGATTCTATCACAATAAAATTTCTCATAAGAGCCATGTATCCGGTAAACCTATCTGGAGGTTGTCTTTGTCTGCGCAGTGAAGTAGGGGCTCCTACATTCTTTGTTGCATCAAGTCTCAATCAATCAGCTTCCGTGGTGTGCCTTCTACCATTTCTAGTGGATGGCTCTAGATGTGTGTTTTATGCCACTCCATGATCCTCCGCATGATGATGCTCCACATCTTTAGGTTTATTCTTTGGAAACCAAGAGTTCCTCATTTGCATGAAAATCTAGCTCCTTCTCAAGGGGCAATCGCATGGCTTTCTCCTCATCAAATTTTATATCCCATCGCACACCAGTCATTCTCTTGTTTGGAAAATACACCTGATAGTTGTGGGGAGATTCAGTGTACCCCAAAAATATCCCAATCTCAGTTGTTGGTTAGAGCTTCTTCCTGGCATCTTTGCTCACATGCATTTAAACAAATGATTCAAAAATATTAAAATATGAAACATTAGGATTCTTACCAATAAAAGCCTCCTCTGGTGTACTCATGCCAAGTATCCCATGAGAAAAATGGTTTTTCACAAATACCGTTATGTTGCATGACTCCACCCATAAATTCAATGGTAGGCCCTAATCATGCAACATCGCTCGTGCTGTACCCACAATTTTTATATTCTTTCTTTTTGTGACCCCATTTTTCTATAGGTTATGAGGCACAATCAACTCTCTCTGAATTCCTTCTTTGTTGCAAAATTTCTTGAATTCATTGTAGATGTACTCACCACCATTGTCACTCCTAAGAGCCTTCACATGCTTCCTTGTGTTTTTCTCCACCAGTGCTTTGAACTCAAGAAATTTTTAGTACGTCTGATCTTTCTTCTACATGAAGTAGATCCAGCACTTTCTAGAAAAATCATAAACAAATATCACATAGCACTTATGCTTTGCTGTCAAAATAGTAAATTATGGTCCACACACATCTGAGTGAACTCTCTCAAGGATTTATGAAGCTCGGTTCTCCTTCTCGTGAAAAGTGGCCTTTGCATACTTCCCCATAGGATATACCTTGCATGTTTCTGACTACGCAAGAGTACCCTTGGGAAGACCCGTAGAAATCTGTTGCATGACCTTCAATGCTTTGTGGTGTAGATGGCCCAATCTCCCGTGCCATATGTTAGGTCCCTATATTACTACTATAGTCCCTTATTGTTATTAGTGTAACCCCCTTATTGTTATTGTTGTACCCCTGTAACCCCAATATTGTTAATATTGTGCCCTTACATTAATATTGTTAGGTCGGCTAGGATTATATTGTGATCCCATGGGCTCCTATATATAGAAGTAGGTTTTTTCATTTGTATCATCCAAGAATTGTTCATTTATGTAATTTATTGGAGATTTCCCCCTCGACGTGGCTTATTTCTAAGGCATTTATCTCTCTTTTCTTCTATTTTTGGAGTTGGTTTCATAACATTTGGTATCAAAGCTTTGGATTCTAGGGTTTTGTTGCTCCAAATAGGTCATCGTCGAATTTTCGCTATAAATTATTTTTCTACGAAGGTTCAGAAGCTGAAATTTTTACAAAGCAAAGAAGAAATCCCAAGGAACGTCCTGTAAAAATTTCAGATCTTGGTTTGCAACATTTTTGGAGGTATGATCTGTGGAAGTTAGGGTTTTTTCAGGCTCCCCAATTTCACCTGAAACAGGTCATCGTGGCATGTGTGCTATAAATTTCTTACTACAAAGTTTCAGAAGCTGAAATTTTTACATAGCGAAGCTGCAATCCTGAGTAACCTTCTATAAAAGTTTCAGATCTTGGTTCGCAATACTTTCAGAGCTATGATCTGTGGAAGTTAGGGTTTTTTCAGGCTCCCAAATTTCATCTCAAAGAGGTGACCATGGTAAAATCATCATAACTCTCTCTCTGAGCATCCGATTGGAATTTTGTAAAAATTGGCTACAAGTACATGGAATTTAGTTTCCTTTGTATAAATTTCAGAGCCGAAGGAGTAAACAGTTACATGTAGCACTCTGTACAAGTTCATTCTACTGAACCAGTCCATAATTAGGTCATTGTGGGAGATTGAGCATAACTTTTCCTTGAAGAATCCAAATCAGGTCAGACCTGTGGCATTTGAAAGAAGCTTCAAAGGGCTACTACAGGACTAAATTTCTGATATCGAGGATCCAAAATTACAGAGATAATTCAATTTAATTATTGAGCTCCTTAAAATTAAGAAAAAAGGTGTGTATTTTTTTTTCAAATTGCATAAGTCTTGTGTGAAAAATCAATTTGAATTGATTCCAAGGGCATATTGTAGAATAGTCATCAGTATTGGGTTCTAAAATTACTCCTAAAAAGAATTCAACGCCCATTAAGCCTTTATAAGGCTCTACTATGACTCATGAAGACGAAGAATTTCAACATGACATGTCAAAATTACAAGAGCAAGTGCACCAAATGTCGCTCTCGCAAATAGCAACAAAAAATGAAATGGAAGTTTTGAAGAAAGGTGTGAAAGCTAATATGGATGGAATGGAAGCTAAGATGGATGACATGGAAGAAAAAATGAAAGACAACATGGAAAACATGAAGAATTATCTAAAAGCATACATAGAAGGTTTGACAAAGTTGATACAAGAAATGTTTCCTAATGGCGAAAAGATAGTAGAGGAAACTCATGATGAGAACAAAATAAATTTTAATCGTGATTTTATAAACTCTAATGTTGGACGGAAGAACCACCATATTACAAATATGGATATGAGGAATTTTGATGGCAAGGATCCTGTAACATGGATACTACAGATGGAGCAATATTTTGATCTCAATAATGTGCAAAACACAGAAAAGATCGCATTGTAACTTTACATTTAGAACAAAATAAATTTGTATGGTATCAATGGCTTTTCTCCCGTAAAAAAAAATTCACTTGGTCAATTTTTACGGAGGAAATGATAGCACATTATGAGGAAACAAAGAGCAACACCTTCTTTAGCCAACTGATAAATCTCAAACAAAAGGGTTCAGTGGGGGAGCACATTGAGGACTTACAAAAATTGAATATAAGGGTAACTGATATTCTAGAGGAAAACAGGATTGATGTCTTCATAGGGACTTTAAAGGATAGAATCCAACATGAAGTTCGCATTTGGGAACCTGATTCATTGGAGAAGGCATTCATATTGGAAAGAAAAATTGAATGTAAAATTATGGTGACAAGGAAGCCTACCACTCACATCTATAAAGATGGAAGTGTTGTTACTCCTAGACTTCCACAACCTACAAGGTTTACGCCACAAAAATTGGAAGAAAAAAGAGAAAAAGGGATTTGCTACAGTTGTGAAAGAAAGTACACTAAATTTCATAAGTGTGCTGAGAAAAAATTATTTTACATAGATTGTGAAGATGAGGAAGAAAATGAATAAGAAACTTCAAAAGAAGAGGATATACACCAGGAACCAACCCTAGAAGAAGAAGAAATGAGTCCGACCATATCGTGTAATGCATTGGCAGGTATTACCACTCCTCAAAATCTCAATATATAAGGATATGTCAAGAAGAAAAATGTAATAGTGTTGATTGATTCGGGTAGTACCCATAATTTTATTCATTGTAAGGTAGCCAAGGAAGTGAATTGTTTCCTATACCCAGCACCAGAATGTCAAGTGATGGTTGCAAATGGAGGAACTATAAATTGCTCTGGAAAATGTCATAATATCAAGATAACCATGGGGTGATATGTATTGAATATTCCAATGCTTTCCATTCCAATGGGAGGTGATGATTTTGCACTAGGAGTACAATGGTTACAATCTTTGGGGATGGTATATTTTAATTTTTAATAAATTTTCTTGAAATTTTTTTCAGGAGGAAAGGAAGTCGAATTTCGGGGTATCGCAGGGAAGCCAGAAAAGATAATAAGCTCTAATGTCATGAAAAATCTTCTGAATAAAGAAAAATGTAATATTCCAAAATTTAGCCTTCAAGCTAAATGGAATATTAGAGTTTTTTATCACTAGGTAGGTGAATAAATGGCTAGGGAGGCCCATTAACCTCTTTAGAAGGATCAATAACACTCCTAACGTGAAAGGAGGAAGAATAAGCAGCTAATGTGAGCACCTTTGGGTGTGAACAGATATGGGATCATGTTGATTCAGTCAACTTTGACCAAGTCAACAAAGTTGTCTAGATACATTGAATCTCTTTGATGAACAACGCAGTTTTGGTGGAGGACAACTTGCATGAGCTTGATGGCACATATGGATGGGACCCAATGTGAAGAGGTTCACTTGTTATATATGGAGAGGATGGGAGCCTTTGTTATTCATGCTTTTTGATTTGATCATTTGATCTTGGTATGTTTATACTTGGCTTCCTCTTACTGTTTAGCATGGTTGCAGTGTTGTTTAGCACAGGGTGTTCCCGAGCAGGAATCCCAACTCTTCGCTTGAGAGGCCTCTTGGGAGAGCTCTGTTCTGTATTGATCCAAATCCAGGCTTGAAGCCAAGCACCATTCTCCAGCCTCAACATTATTTCTGTAGCAGAATATTGTTGTGTTTCACGGTGTTGCCGTGGAGGTTTGATAACACCACTTCTGGGTCTATTTCTCAGTAGAGGGTGCCTTCCTTCTCTTGAGAGATCAGCTAGAAAGATTTTTGGGCTCATTTCACATCTTGGAAGTAGGCCAAAGTATTCCTCATCTCCTTCAGCACAGTCCCTTGCAGGAACTGCGTCATTTTGCATAGAGTTGTTGCAGCAGGGTTAAGACCCTTGTTTTTGAGCTAGTTTCCTAGGGAAAGGGCCAACCCTTCTCCCGGAAAGCTAGTAGAATGGATTCTCATCCCTCTCTTGTATTATTCAGCTATATTTCTGTAATGTTGCAGTAATATTACATTTTTTAGAGCTGAATATTCATATATTCTCTTTTTGTACTCATGCTTTCAAAAAACCCTTGTCGGGTTACCTTTATAATGTATTAAGGAGGTCAGATCTTCATTTTCTTGGCATATTGTTCTATAAAGTTCCATATCTATGATTTTATATCATTATACTATAGAAACCCTCAAAAAATAACGTTGTGCATGCTTCAGTAAATTATGCATAACTTAAGTCATGGGATTTGACTATTTTTAAGCTGATTTGAGGTTGGAAGGCTTGTTTAACTTATCATAAGTGATTTTTTATAGTTCCTCTTTTGTATGTGAGGGCCTAAGTCTAAATTCTAAGGGAACCAAGCATTATTTCCCCCATTTAAAACGTAGATCTCTAGAAAAACATTTTTAGGGTCTATTTGCTGCATTTTCCCCACTTGGGAAGGTGTAGAAGTGCTTCTTTTTGCTGATTTTTCATTCATTTTATGGATATGTGTTTATCAACACATTTTATGACTTAATTTCACCCTGATATTCCAGTATTGTGCTTATGCACTGCTGCATTCCCATTTGGGGATATTACAGTGGTATCAGAGCATAGTCTTGGCTCAGCCTATGGAACTCAGCCATAATGCTATCAAGAGAAGGAGAGATGAACAGAAAGAAGACTCCATTATGTGGAGGCAGAAATGAGGAGAGGCTTTCAAAACTTCTTCCAAAATCTATGCAGAGCATCAATGAAGATCTTAAGAAGATGAAAGGATAGATGGAATCTCCAAAGGAGTTTGGATCTAGAGCCAGATCTAGATTGGCACATGATAGGTGTGAGAATGAAGCTACACCCTATTATGCACAGTGCATTCAAATGCCCAGATCTATCATCAGAGAGATGGAAGAAGGAGGAATGCCTAAGAGGGAAACTCTTAGTGATTTTCTTCATGAGTATGAATCTCAAACTGAAAGGTTTAGAGATCATATCACTTTTCAGAAATTTTGCAAGATCAAGGTGGAGAGGAGTAGACATAATTACATGGATAGATTTACTCTATCTGCTTTTGATGGGTCACCAACATGTTTAGCCAGAGCTTGGGTGGAGGAGCTACACACTTCTTTGCAGCAGCAACAAGTTTCCGAAGATGAAGCCATCAGAGTTGCAGCACTGCACTTTGAAGGTAAGGCCTATGCTTGGTGGATTTTTTAGTCATTTTCATTGAAGAATGCCAATATTTCTTCTTATGCAAATTTCACTAAGAGATTAGTGGAGAGGTTTGATGGGAGACATTCTAAAACACTCTTGGTTGAGCCAAACAAACCAAAACTTGTGCACGGGTTGGAAGAACTTAAGAACTCAAAACCACTTCATAAAACTGATGGAGAGACTCACATCTTGCATAACATACTGATAGAGGAGAGGCCATGCAGGTTCCTTTTGCAAAAAAGGATCCTCTTATTGAGAAAATGACTCCTATTCATATTGAAGAGGAAAAGAAGGATGGGGGTTACAGCGCTGTCACAACTAGAGCATATCTAGTACCTCATGCAGAGGAAGGAGGAGCACATGCTCCAACAAGAGGATTTCTTGTATCATTGCAAGAATTTCCCCTGGATCTCACATATGGAGTTCAAGGAACAATCAATGGATAGCATGATTATAGAGCATTGCAGATGGAAGGAGAAGATAGGGAGGAAGATCATCATCATTTGATGAGGAGTACACACCCCTATCCATTTCAAAGAGCTAATGCAAGAAAGAGGCAGACTTATTTGCGCTGTGAAGGCAAGGGCAAGGTTGCCTGACCATATGTACAGTCTACTCTTGACATTGATGTCTCACTGCATGGAGGCACTCCACCTGGGAGGCCACCAGATATGGAGTTGGTAAGAGGCATCTTGCCATTTTGTTCACCCCTCTTAGATTCCGAAGAGGTCAAGACTTTGGAGGAGTCTAGTACAGCACAGAGAATTTGGGGTAAACTCAAGGAGGAGGGGGACATCCTTCCATTTTCAGCACCACCCACTCTCACTATCTGTACTGCGTTGATAGAAGTTGTTGTAGTGATGGAGGATGGCACCTTCATGGTGCAAGGGAGCTGCTCCATGGATTTGGAGAAACAGAGGGTACTTCCTTTGAGGAAGGAATCCTCCACACATTGGAGTAGATGGAGGCCACTCATGCTTGCCTTGGCCAAGATGGGGAGATTATTTTTGGAGGGGAGCTTCTCATGGGAGGCCAACTTCCAAAGGTCACTACTTCTTTTTGAGCATGAGCAGCTGCATGATGAGCATGGCAGCAATTTTGAGGATGAATTTGGCATGAGGGATGTCAAAGGAGAAGACAGCAGCATGTGGAGAGCTTCACATTGCAGATCATCAGCGCTGTCTCTTAGGAGGATTGATCCATATTGGAGGTCTCAACTCTTGGTAGAGTACTCAAGGATCTTGGTGCTTGCATGATTCTTGATGACCCTGATGGAGATGATAGATATATGGTGGATGATGTGGTCA
This sequence comes from Pinus albicaulis, assembly GCA_034641835.2. Classification (NCBI taxonomy): domain Eukaryota; kingdom Viridiplantae; phylum Streptophyta; class Pinopsida; order Pinales; family Pinaceae; genus Pinus; species Pinus albicaulis. Next base: position 1,446,488,106 of record CM076575.1, read on the forward strand.
TCTATTCTCATGGTAGAGTCTTATTGACTAGAGCTTCTAAGCTCAAGGAGAAGTTGCTACATGCAGCACATGAGGACTTCTTTTCCATACACTTTGATGCATATCTTTCCTTGGCAGAGGAGTTTATTTGGGAGGGAATCCAACATGATATATTTCAGCATATGGAGAGATGCATATCCCAGATGGTGATAGAGAGGATCTCACAACCACTTCGCTAATCTTTTGAAGTGAGGGAAAATTTCCAGTTGAGCCATTTCAGCTCAAAGTTCCAAGTACATGGTGGAGAATGTATAATTCCACATTATGTTTTGAACTTCTTTACTTTGTATGAGCAGCATGTTGCACCAAGGAGGATTATCCCTTCTTGTATATTGTATGATTATGTACTTGAAGCCATTTGCAGCATTGAGATTGGTTATTTTTAAGCTGATTTGAGGCCGGGAGGTCTGTTTAACTTATCATAAGTGATTTTTTTCAATTCCTCTTTTGTATGTGAGGACCTAGGTCTAAATTCTAAGGGAACCAAGCATTCTTTCCCCCAATTAAAACGCATATCTCCAGAAATAACATTTTCAGGTCTATTTGATGCATTTTCCCCACTTGGGAAGGTGTAGAAGTGCTTCTTTTCGCTGTTGTTTCATTCATTTGATGGCTATGTGTTTATCAACACATTTTATGAATTAATTTCACCCTGCTATTCCAGTATTGTGCTTATGCACTGTTTCATTCCCATTTAGGGATATTACAGTGATATCTTATTGGTGGTTTGTGGGGGAAGACACATGATATTTGGTGTGCACCATTGACACCACTTTGTACTTTCATGTTCATATCTTGTAGAATGATTGTGGCAAAAAAAAAGTGGCTAGAAAATCACTTGTTATTGTTTGTTTGATGCAGGCAAAGGATGCACTGCGTTGTTTCCATGTGTGGGACCTTGATCCACTTTCCGGTTGTCATATGAAAACTTCTTTCTATTGGTTTTTTCTTCCATGTATTGTTGATGTTCTTATGTTCATGGGGAGCTTTGTTTGGAGAGTGGGATATGAGTTGGAGATGCCCATTGGGAGTGTGATTCTCCCTACTTTACACGTATTTTTCAGGAGAAACAATGGGCAAACCATGATTTCCACATCACATCTCTTTTATTCATGTGGGAGGAGCCAATTGAGGAACTTGAGTTTTTGGAGGAGGCACTTCAAGGCTTATTTTTTTGGTGGGGTAGCTTGGGCCACTCTTGGAGGTCATGAAATTTCAGCCCAAGATTAGCAGTGGCCCCATACCTATCATAAATGGAGAGAGAAACCATTTGGATGGGAGGATCCAATCTCTCCATGCAGCCCTAACACATTGTATGAACCAGGGGTTGAGGATCTTTTTGAGCTACTTGGATTGGCTCATTTCATTTGGATGATAGCATGGGTGTGGGAATCACTCATTGGGAATAAGATTCCCCATTTTTTTCATCACTCCCACCTTGAGGAGGCCATTGGACAACAATAAGGTTTCCACTTACACCTTCCACCTTTTCATGATGTGAGCCATTTGGTTTTGCATGCTTGGGAGGGAGTATTGGAGGATGGATATATTGCAGATTGTTTTGAGTAGTGGTGGAAACTTTTGATGAGGAGTTTTCAAGAATAGGAGGGGAGGATTTTTGCTCTCCTTATACAGTTTCTTGAGGACAAGCAACATTTTGGAGGGGAGGACTGTAATATTCCAAAAATTTAGCCTTCAAGCTAAATGGAATATTAGAGTTGTTTGATCACTAGGTAGGTGAATAAATGGGTTGGGAGGCCCATTAACCTCTTTAGAAGGATCAATAACACTCCTAATGTGAAAGGAGGAAGAATAAGTAGCTAATTTGAACACCTTTGGGTGTGAACAAAGATGGGATCGTGTTGATTCAGTCAACTTTGACCAAGTCAACAAAGTTGTCTAGATACATTGAATCTCTTTGATGAACAATGCAGTTTTGGTGGAGGACAACTTGCATGAGCTTGATGGCACATATGGATGGGACCCAATGTGAAGAGGTTCACTTGCTATATATGGAGAGGATGGGAACCTTTGTTATTCATGCTTTTGGATTTGATCATTTGATCTTGGTATATTTAGACTTGGCTTCCTCTTGCTGTTTAGCAGGGTTGCAGTGTTGTTTAGCACAAGGTGTTCCTAATCAGGAATCCCACCTCTTCCCTTCAGAGGCCTCTTGGGAGAGCTCTGTTCTGTATTGATCCACATCTAGGCTTGAGGCCAAGCACCATTCTCGAGCCTTAATGTTATTTCTGTAGCATAATATTGTTGTGTTGTAGGGTGTTGCCGTGGAGGTTTGATAACACCACTTCGAATTTTGTTTCTCAGTAGAGGGTACCTTCCTTCTCTTGAGAGATTAGCTAGGAAGATTTTTGGGCTCATTTCACATCTTGGTAGCAAGTTAAAGTATTCCTCATCTCCTTCAGTGCAGTCCCTTGTAGGAACTGCGTCATTTTGCATAGATTTGTTGCAGCAGGGTTCAGACCCTTGTTTTTGAGCTAGTTTCCTAGGGAAAGGGTCAACCCTTCTCCCAAAAAGATAGTAGAAGGAATTCTCATCCCTCTCTTGTATTATTCCGCTATATTTCTATAATTTTGCAGTAATACTGTGTTTTTTAGAGCTGAATATTCAGATCTGCTCTTTTTGTACTCATTCTTTCAAGAGACCCTTGCTGGGTTACCTTTATAATGTATTAAGGAGGCCAGATCTTCATTTTCCTGGCATATTTTTCTATAAAATTCCAGATCTATGATTTTATATCATTATACTGTAGAAACCCTCAAAAAATAATGATGTACATGTTTCAGTATTTTTTGCATAACTTAAGTCATGGGATTTGGCTATTTTTAAGCTGATATGAGGTCGGGAGGTCTGTTTAACATATCAAAAGGGATTTCTTTCTGATCCCATTTTGTATGTGAGGGCCTAACATCATATTATAAGGGAACCAAGCATTATTTCATCCATTTAAAATGCAAATATTCAGAAATAATGTTTTCAAGGTCTAATTGTTGCATTTTCCCCACTTGGGAAGGTGTAGAAGTGCTTCTTTTTCTGTTGTTTCACTCATTTGATGGAAATGTGTTTATCAACACATTTTATTGACCTAATTTTACCGATATTCCGTTAAAGATTGTGTTTATGCACCGATGCATTCCTTGGGGATATTACAAATAACGAGGTGTAATTGCACAACTATGCTCACTAGAAGTTCCAACATCAAAATCATCTATTTCTCCAAATCTCAAAAAAGTATTGGAAAATCATTCCAAGGTGTTTGAAACTCCCAAAGGACTCCCACCTATTCGTGATCATGATCGTACTATTAATTTGATTCCAAGAAGTGTTCCTCCAAACATCAAGCCTTACAGATATCCTTATGTCCAAAAGAGCGAAATTGAATGTATGAATGCAGAAATGTTAGAGGATGGTATAATTCAACCAAGTCAAATTTCTTTCTCTACTCTATTCATATTGGTGTACAACAAGGATGGATCATGGCGCATATGTACGTATTATAGGGAGCTCAATAAGCTCACTATTAAAGATAAATTTCCCATTCCCGTGATTGATGAATTATTGGATGAATTACATGGAGAAATTTATTTTACCAAGTTGGATCTCCGTTCAGGATATCATCAAATTAGAATGAAGATGGAAGATATTCCAAAAACAACATTTCGAACTCATGAGGGTCATTATGAATTTTTGGTCATGCCTTTTGGCCTTACCAATGCACCTTTTACATTTCAAGGGTTGATTAACTCCATTTTCAAACCCTTCCTAAGAAAATTTGTGCTAGTATTTTTTGATGATATACTAATCTACAACAGGTCTTGGAAGGATCATGTTCAACATGTTGACAGGGTGCTCAAACTATTGGAGGAGAAACAATTGTATGCAAAAACATCCAAATGTTTCTTTGGAGTACAAGAGATTATATCTGGAGTCGCCATCTCATGAGAACAAAGGTAGACCCCTAAAAAATTAACCATAAACCGGTTAACGAGTATTTCTTGGTCGCAATTTTGTTAAGAATTATGGGCGAATAGCAGCACGTATAACAACATTATTAGAGAAAGATGCATTTTCATGGACTACTGAAGCAACTAAGGCCTTTGAACATATTAAAGAGGTAATGTGCCTAACATCGGTCTTAGCTACGCCAGACTTCACAAAAACCTTTATTGTGGAATGTGATGCCTCAGGAAATGGAATTGGTGCTGTTTTAATGCAAGAAGGAAGACCCATTGCTTTTGAAAGTCATCCAATCAAAGGAAAGTATTTACAGAAAGCTATTTATGAGAAGGAAATGTTGGCAATTCTACATGCACTAAAGAAATGGCGATCTTACCTAATGGGAAGACACTTCAAGGTAAAAACTTATCATAATAGTCTTAAACACTTTTTGGAACAAATAACATCTTCAGAAGAGAAGAAAAAATGGGTCACAACGATGTTGGGTTATGACTTTGAAATCATCTACAAAAAGTGGAAGCTAAATGTTGTCGCAGATGCACTCTCTAGAAAGGATGAAGAGGTGGAAGCATTGCTTTGTTCCATTTCTATTATCCAACCAGATTAGATAACTGAAGCAAGGGATGAATGGAAGAAGGACAAAGAAGTGTGGGCACTCATTCAAAATTTGCAGCAAGATCCTAGTACATCTGATACATTTAGTTGGAAAAATGATTCATTATGGTACAAATATCGCTTATATAATTGTAAGAATTCCCAACTAAAACAAAATATTCTTTTGGAATTGCACACTTATCCTTTAGGAGGACACTCAAGATTTTTAAAAACTTACCATAGGGTGAATAAAGATTTTTTTTGGGATGGCCTTAAATCTGATATTCAAAAGTTTGTGGTAGAATGTTTGGTTTGCCAGCAAAATAAAGTTGAGACAATTAAGACTTCGGGTCTTCTACAACCTTTATCCATTCCAAGTCAACGTTAGGAGGAGATTTAAATGGATTTTATCACAGGTTTATGATGCAGGGACATTAGGCCCAAGACAATATTTTGTATATAGATAAACATAGGGGGTCTTATATTTTACTTGCTCATGTAATTATTGAATAAATTGAGTGATTTTAGTTAAATCTGGAAAAAAATGTAACTGCCCGAATGATTAGTGGGCACATGAAGAGATAGTTAGTTTCTATTTAGGGTCTAGTCTAAATTCAGGAGTTTGGGAATGTAAAGAGTTTTGTTGAGTCATCAAAGAATCATAATCGATTCATTGTAGCATTTGTATAAAAATAAGTCTCTGAGGCATAGTCTAGATAGACCTGCATAGGAACCTGCATCGAACTGCATAGAGTTAGTGAGCAAGAGATATAGAGTAGGATGATAGGAGGCCAGCAGATTGAATATTTGGCCTGTGTAAAGAAGTTTTGTAAGTAACCTCATGCTTATGTTATGGAAGGATTGGTTTCAGTATGATCTGTGCAATTGTTGATTTAAGTCAATGTGAATATATGTATGTGTTCTTGATGAAGGATAATTGAATTCATGTGGCAATATGAAACCTTGTGATAGGTTTATGTGTATATAGGTTGTTTGAATTCTCTGTGGGATTACAAGTTAAATACTCAAAACTTATGAGCATTGGTAAATTTCAATTCTGTATGAAAATGTCTTAATCTTCGTGATTTATGTATAATAAGACTCTATGTTACAGTTTTATATGTGGAAGTAGGCGAAATGAATACTGGTTATTGAGAAATTGTATGTTAAGTTCTATACTTGGGGTTTAAAGCATAATTCTACATGTGATGGGGAAACCTGAGGTTAATTCAGTAAATAATAGCTCATATTCGTATTTTTGTGGAAGAGAGAGGAACTGTGAGCGTTGATAGATGAGCGGAATTCCTTGTGGAAGGGAAGGACATTTTGAAGTGATACCCTCTCTGTTGAATGCAACCATGAACGAGAACATAAAAAGAAACCCCTTGAACCAATGGATCGAACGTATCAATCTCATAAGTAGTTGTGGGAGTATGGGTTAACTTGTAGTTATACCATATATATAATTGTTGAGGGCTTTAATCATCAATATGAGTGTGTTGATTTTAATACGTTACACAGCATTGTGAACACCGGCAGCGTTGGAAAGGAGCCACGAAGTCGAGATTCCATATCAAAGGGTAATGGCGTAAAACTGTGGAGTATGAACCCTGAAGAGGCTTGCATCATCAAATAAGGTGAAGATTGAACTAAATTCCATGTGTAAGATTCAGTTGTGCAGGAAGCAGAACCTTAAACTCTTAACCCAATCGGAACAGTGAGGACAAACAGTAAAGGCAGTTTCTATGGAGAAAACCAGCGAGTTCGTGTTAGTTAGAGGGTGGTAAGAGGATTTAAGTTTTTGAACGCGATATCCCTTTTTGGTCGACACGTGGCAGAGAGCGGTAAAGTGAAACCACCTTTGTCACGTTTTTTTTTAGCATTAACGCTTGGGAGAAAAAAGAACGTGAAATTCAATTACGTTCGTTGGATCATCCAACCCAACGTGACAAGACTTCCATCGTCGGATGAAAAGGGTAAGTTAATTGCTGGGGTCCATGGTTATTTTATGTTGGTGGTTGATCCTTTATTCGAGGCAAAGTTTATATGAATTTCCATAGTCCGAAATTCATACGTAGAAACGTTGGGTTTCGCATATGAGCGCATATTATATGCGTTGTGTTGCTAGGGGTTGAACCGTAAGTAATGTTAGACCTTGGTTTAATGATGTATGTAGGGTTGTTATAACCTTTGATAAGGGGTTCCCGCATTAAATATTGAATGTTGGGTTATACAAAAAGGGCGTATTATAGGCCTTGGGGATTTTTCAACCTAAGTTTGACTATGGTTGAATCCATAGGTTGAGCCTTTCACAAGAAGCTACCACAATTAGAAGAGTTTTCCAGATTGAAAATTGGATTGACTACAAAGGTGTGGCATGTGTTTTTATATGCAAGAGAGTTTTAATTTAATCTCTCAAATCTCATATTTGAGATATTAAAGATTCCAGATTTATTTGTTTAATTGCCAGCTCAGGAAATAGCGTAATGTGAAATTGCCCAGACAAGGTAAGTGTAAAGGTGCATTTATATGCACAGAGAGAAAATTATTGGGACTGTGGGTTTTACCCGCTATCAAGTGGTATCAGAGCTAGAATTGAAATAGCTCTTTGAAAATTTATTTATTTTCACATGTACTGAAACAGTGATGAGAAGTTGGCTTTTAAAATCTGTTTAACAGAATTTGCAGATTTGATTGAGTATGTAACGAAGGTCTCCAGATGTGCAGAATCTAGGGTTGAAGACACAGAGGCTTGAAGATTGCTGCAGATAGAGATGCAGTGCAGGTGAAAAAAAAGCAAGATCGTTTAGGGATCTTGAGAGGTGAGTGATGAGCCTTATTTGACTCTGGTTTGAAGGTAATGTTTGCATAATGCAAAGTGCAAGCAATTGAGAGAGGAATCTCAGCAAGAAGCAGATCACAAGCTTTGAGAGCAGTGATATAAGAGTCCAACAAGGGATTCTAAGTGAAGAAGAAGTGTGGTAGAACTTGGAGGATTCCCAACTGAGGTTGGATGAAAGAAGAATAGATATGTTCTTGAGAGAAGTTGCAGAGTGAAGCCTAGAAGGAGCGGAAGAGAGTGCTCATAAGGTTCCAGCAGATAGGGAACCAGTACTTGCCAAAAGCCAGATCCGGAGGAAGGGATTGTGAGGTAAGTTGCAGCAAGAGAGCTTGTTGTTGTAGAGGCTTAGTGCAGCTTGTGAGTGAAGAACTCATGGAGGAGAAAATGGCTATTGATAGCCATAACAAAGATTGCAGAGGTTCTAAGAGAGGCCACAACAGAAGAGTGAGGGAAGATGCCAAATCAAATGGCATGACGAAGAATCTCATTGATGAAGGATATTGGAAAGAGATAGCTGAGATCAGTAAGAAACTTTATGAACTGGAGAGGATGATAGTGGAAAACCAGAGAGTTGGTTGGCTCATGAAGAAGAAGGTAAAGTGGCAGAGGCCACAAAGGAAGAAAGAGAAAATGACAAATGCTCAGAAGAAAGAGGAAATACTCAGGATGATTGAGTATTTGTAGAAGGACTTGAAGACTGAAGCTTAAAGTGGGACAAAGGGGTCCAAGAGCCTTACATCTGACATATTTTGTATATTTGCAGGAACAGCAGGTGAGAGAGAAAAAACTGCTGATGTTGCCACTGAGAAGGAAAATGGAACAGTCGGATGTTTTGGAGATGTCCATGCACAGTTGGAGAAAGTTTCTGCTTTCCAATATATTGGAAGCAAAGGAGATTTAGCTTATGATGATGGCTAGAAGCTCGAGGTTGGATAGCTTGAAGAAATTGAAGAGAGGACCATTGAAGAATCTCTGGGGTTTATAGAATACTTGGGACAGCAGGGAGATTTGATGATCAAATCATCAAAGGAGACCATGGGGTATTTTGTTTTTACAACTAACAAATTGTGTGTGAATGCAGGTATTGATGAAGAAAACTCATGTGATGAAGCTGTGTTAAGTGAAGCTCACTGTTCCAAGTAAAGTATGATGAGTATCTTTCAGATGAAGATTAGACTGAATTATTGCAGCAGAGGGAATTCATAAAGTCCTTGTTTTATAAAAGGGATTGCTTGAATGAGGACATGACAATTGTGTTTGATGGTGATGAATTTGTCATTAATGATGATAATGACAGACTGATTTTGTTAAATGGCCAAGTGAATAATGATGGACAGATGACTGAATTTATTTCAGAGATAAAATATCAGAATTATATTCTGATGAAGGCTGAAGAGATAGTGATAACATGAGACTTGACTTGTGAAGATGGTGAAGATGTTTCTTTAGATGAGATGCCAAGATTTTGCATGAGCAGGGGACAGACACACAAAGAAAAAGGTGTTCAGATGGTAAAGGCAGGGATGATTGAAGATGAGAGAGTTAATTTTTATGAACTAGAGTAGAGAGACATCCTTGAAGAGGATGATGTAGAAGAGAGACTAGCTAACAGTCTCAAGGATTGTTTGAAGGATTTGAATCAGCATACTGATGTGCTAATTGAGAATGGAAAAAATTTAGGACAACATACTAAAATGCTGGGAGAGGAGAGAAAGGCACTGAGGCCTTATAAATTTTGTTTTAACAATTGTTTGGTGAATGCAGATCTTGTTGATGATGGAGATAAATTGACAGCATTGGGCAATCAATTAAAGGTGGAAGAGAAGTATGTGGAAATGTTTGAGCCATGGAATGGAGAAATTGAGCTGCTGTAGAGTATGTTGAATTAGCAAGATTCAATACAAGAGAGGGAACCTCAATTTCAGAATTGGGGATTGCATAATGAAGATGAGCAGCTGAAAGAAGATGAGACAGTCATGTCTCATGTGCAGAATTTGGTTGCTATTGGTAGAAGAAAAGAATTGGCTTGTCTGAATAGCCAAGAGAAGACTGTATGGAAGATTTTTGGGGCTGCTACAGTAGTAGAGAATCAGATTTTTACTCTGATAGAAGAGAAGAATGTGGTACTTGAAGAGTTTGAAGTGATTCAAGAAGAAGGAAGGCAATTGCTGAAGATTGCCCAGGAGGAAGAAGAAGAACATGCTGAATTCAAATTGCAACATGCTGATGATGAAAGACAAGTGAAAAATGAATGGCTGAATTTTTTGCAGAAAACATTCAGAGAAGAGAAGGAATTAGCAAAACAGCAGATTGGAGTGTTGCTGGAAGAAATATTGGAGCAAAAAACTGAAGTGTTTCCAGAAGAAGAGGAAGAGACACAAGGAGTTTATAATTTTGATGTTTGTTTTATGGTTGTAGGTACTGATGGAAGGACTAAGGCATGTTCAGTCTAGAAGATAAGAGGAGATGTTAGTGACTGGAAATTTAAATACCAGTCTGAAGAATTGCTGAAGTCAGAGAGAGGAGAAATTGTCACATTTGACAATCAAGAAGAATTTTTTTGCAGTGGAAGAAAAGAGGGTATGGATGATTGGGTGGCAGTAAGAAGAGCTACAGACAAAAATGAAGCAAGCATGGAAGTAGGAAGAACTATAGCAAGCATGATATTACAGCAAGAGGAAGTAGAATTTCAGCAATAAAGGAGGAATAGTATCCAGCAGTCAGAAGACATATTAGATGAAGAGATTGCATTGATAAGAAGACTGATGGTGAGAGTGTCTAAGAAAAAGACAGCAGCAAGGAAGCAGAGAAACGGTAGCAGCAAGGGAAAGACATTCACAAACTGTGAAAGCTTAGCAAGTGGAAAGAGACAGAACAAAATATGAAAGCCAAGAGAAATGCAAAAGAAGAACACTACAACAGATGACCAGTTGCAGAACAAAGTGTGGGATCCAGGTAGACAAATATGAAAGCACATGATCAAAAGATCATGAACGATTTTAACTTGGGGAGTCTGATGCAGGGGAATTAGGCCCAAGACAATATTTTGTATATAGATAAACATAGGGGGTCTTATATTTTACTTGCTCATGTAATTATTGAATAAATTGAGTGATTTTAGTTAAATCTGGAAAAAAATGTAACTGCCCGAATGATTAGTGGGCACATGAAGAGATAGTCAGTTTCTGTTTAGGGTCTAGTCTAAAGTCAGGAGTTTGGGAATGTACAGAGTTTTGTTGAGTCATCAAAGAATCAGAATCGATTCATTGTAGCAGTTGTATAAAAATAAGTCTTTAAGGCATAGTCTAGATAGACCTGCATAGGGACCTGCATCGAACTGCATAGAGTTAGTGAGCAGGAGAGATAGAGTAGGATGATAGGAGGCCAGCAGATTGAATATTTGGCTTGTGTAAAGAAGTTTTGTAAGTAACCTCATGCTTATGTTATGGAAGAATTAGTTTCAGTACGATCTGTGCAATTGTTGATTTAAGTCAGTGTGAATATATGTATGTGTTCTTGATGAAGGATAATTGAATTCCTGTGGCAATATGAAACCCTGTGATAGGTTTATGTGTATATAGGTTGTTTTAATTCTCTATGGGAGTACAAGTTAAATACTCAGAACTTATGAGCATTGGTAAATTTCAATTATGTATGAGAATGTCTTAATCTTCGTGAGTTATGTATAATAAGACTCTGTGTTATGGTTTGATATGTGGTAGAAGGTGAAATGAATGCTGGTTATTGAGAAATCGCATGTTAAGTTCTATACTTGGGGTTTAAAGCATAATTCTACATGTGATGGGGAAACCTGAGGTTAATTCAATAAATAATAGCTCATATTCGTATTTCTGTGGAAGAGAGAGGAACTGTGAGCGTTGATAGATGAGCAGAATACCTTGTGGAAGGGAAGGACCTTTTTAAGTGATACCCTCTTTGTTGAATGCAACCGTGAATGAGAAGATAAAAAGAAACCCCTTGAACGAATGGATCGAACGTATCGATCTCATAAGTATTTGTGGGAGTATGGGTTAACTTGTATTTATACCATATATATAATTGTTGAGGGCTTTAATCATCAATATGAGTGTGTTGATTTTAATACGTTACACAGCATTGTGAACACCGGTAAGGAGCCACAAAGGCAAGATTCCATATCAAAGGGTAATGGCATAAAACTGTGGAGTATGAACCCTGAAGAGGCTTGCATCATCAAATAAGACGAAGATTGAACTGAATTCCATGTGTAAGATTCAGTTGTGCAGGAAGCGGAACCTTGAACTCTTAACCCAATCGAAACCGTGAGGACAAACAGTAAAGGTGGTTTCTATGGAGAAAACTAGCGGATTCGCGTTAGTTAGAGGGTGGTAAGTGGATTTAAGTTTTTGAATGCGATATCCCTTTCTGTTCGACACGTGGCAGAGAGTGGTAAAGTGAAACCACCTTTGTCGCCTTTTTTTGAGCATTAATGTTCGGGAGAAAAAAAAAACGCGAAATTGAATTACGTTCGTTGGATTATCCAACCCAATGTGACAAGACTTCCATCGTCGAATGAAAAGGGTAAGTTAACTGCTAGGGTCCATGGTTATTTTATGTTGGTGGTTGATCCTTTATTCGAGGCGGAGTTTATATGAATTGCCATAGTCCGAAATTCATACGTAGAAAAGTTGTGTTTCGCATATGAGCGCATATTATATGCGTTGTGTTGCTAGGGGTTGAACCATAAGTAATGTTAGACCTTGGTTTAATGGTGTATGTAGGGTTGTTATAACCTTTGATAAGGGGTTCCTGCGTTAAAGATTGAATGTTGGGTTATATAAAAATGGCGTATTATAGGCCTTGGGGATTTTTCAACCTTTTGTGTAAAGGGGAAGTTTTACTATGGTTGAATCCATAGGTTGAGCCTTTGACAAGAAGCTCCCACAGTTAGAAGAGTTTTCCAGATTGAAAATTGGATTGAGTACAAAGGTGTGGCAGGTGTTTTTATATGCAAGAGAGTTTTAATTTAATATCTCAAATCTCAGATTTGAGATATTAAAGATTCCAGATTTATTTGTTTAATTTCCAGCTTGGGAAATAGCGTAATGTGAAATTTCCTAGACAAGGTAAATGTGAAGGTGAATTTATATGCACAGAGAGAAAATTATTGGGACTGTGGGTTTTACCCGTTATCAGTTTACCTAATTTTGAAGGAAAGAGTGTCATCATGGTGGTAGTTGATAAACTTACCAAGTATGCACACTTTTGTGCATTATCTCATCCATTTAAAGCAAGTACAGTTGCTACTGCATTTATGGAAACAATTCAAAAGCTACATAGAAACCCAAATATTATTGTAAGTGACAGAGATCCCATTTTTACTGGAAATATTTTGACAGAATTATTTTCTTGTTTGGGTACTAAACCAGCTCATAGCTCATCTTATCATCCATAATTCAATGGTCAAACTAAGATAGTGAATAAATGTTTGGAAGGATATCTTCGTTGTTTTGTATCTGATAAGAAAACACAATGGGTCAATTGGTTACCTCTCACTGAATGCTGGTATAACACTTCCTTCCATACTGCAGCAAAAATGATCCCATTTATGGCACTTTATGGATATCATCCACCGTCCATCACATCATCTTTAAGAGAAAATTCTAAGGTTCAAGCAGTGGAATATCACATTGAGAATCAACAAGAAGTTCTCCAACTCTTAAAGGGTAACCTAAATTTGGCAAAAAATCGAATGAAACAATAGGTATATCAACATCGCAGGGAGAGAAGCTTTGATGTAGGAGACTAGGTATTTTTACAACTACAACCATACAAACAAATGTCCCTCAAGAAAGCTAAGAAGGATAATAAATTATCACCAAAGTACTATGGTCCTTACAAGGTGTTGCTAAAGATTGGTACTATGGCATACAAATTGGAGCTTCCTGCTTCTTCGTGAGTGCATCTAGTTTTCCATGTTTCATGCTTAAAGAACGTTATAGGTGACAAACTTCCAATTCAAAAAATATTGCCAGAACTTGATCAATAAGGAAAGATCATATTGGAACCTAAAGCAGTCAAGGAAACAAGAACTCGACAGCTACGAAATCAATCAATTTCAGAGTATCTCATCAAGTGGAAGAACTTTCCCATTGAATATTCTACATGGCAGGATGATAATTTTATACGAAAGCATCCGGAGCTACTCAAGAGTTGAGGACGACACTTTTTTGAAGGAGAGGGGCATGTTAGGTCCCTATATTACTAGTATAGTCCCTTATTGTTGTTAGTGTAACCCCCTTATTGTTATTGTTGTACCCCTATAACCCCAATATTTTTATTATTGTGCCCTTACATTATTATTGTTAGGTCAGCTAGGATTATATTTTGATCCCATGGACTCTTATATATATAAGTAGGTTTTTTCATTTGTATCATCCAATAATTGTTCATTTATGTAATGTATTGGAGGTTTCCCCCTCGAAGTGGCTGATTTCTAAGGCGTTGATCTCTCTTTTCTTCTATTTTTGGAGTTGGTTTCAAAACACCATAACTCACCCTCATCTCGGCTCACCACTTTTTCTGCCTTACCCAACAATGCTACGCAACTATCTCCATAAATTTTATATAGATTCTTCACACGAATCCTAATATTCTTGGCTTTTCCTATTGTTTTGTGTCGCGGGAAAGCTTTTCCTTCACTAAAACCAACATCATAGCCTCTATCCTCCAAAATTGCGACTGAGATCAAATTTTTCTTCAAGCTTGGTACGTGCATTACATCTTTTAATTGAAAGGGTTTACCTAAATATCTCTGGAAGGTAACTGTACCAATCCCGGTAGCACTGTACGGCCCATCATCACCCATTTCGATATGCATATGGAGGTCATTCTCCTCCAAGCTACTGAAAAATTCTTTGTCTCTCATCATGTGAAAGGATGCACCACCATCTAAGTACCACACCGATCCCATTGTACTTAACACCATGCATGCAATGAGCGAGAATTAAAGGTCAAATTGTGAGGCCAAAGCCTCACCAGCTGCAGATCCTGAAGCCTTCTTGTTCCTCTTCTTTTGTGGAAAATTAGTGGCATAATGTCCATGATCGTGATAGTGAAAACACTTCACTCTGGACATGTTGCGCTTCTTGCCATATTTGTCAGACTCATATTTGGAATGGAATTTCTTTCATTTCCCCTTCTTCGCCTTGGCAGACAAAGCGCAATATTCTTCATCATCATGCTTAGATGAAGAACCATCCCTGGTATTCCGCCTAAATTCTTCTTGCACCAAATCCAACCAAATTCATTCCCAATCTAGCAGATTTTCCCTTCCATTGAAAAATACCTGATAACTAGGCCAAGTCTTGGGAAGTACTAGAAGATATAGGCTCACTAACTCATCATCCACAAAAATAATGTCGACCCTCCCAAGCTCATCCCGACATTGGACAAACTTTGTTAAATATTTTGGCATAGTGTCGCCTTTCTCCATTTTGATTTTCCTGAGATTGTCCTTCAGTGCCAATTTTCTATGATCACTGCTGCTTTGAAATACATCTTTCAAAGCTTTCCACATTTCATATGGTGTCTCTTTGCCATGGGGACTTGAGAAAATTTGGTCTCATACTCCCTCCAATAATATCCTTCTCACCTTTGCAACCTTCTTTTGCCAAGCATCAATATTTGCACCATCTACTACAGTGGGTTTGGGAACATCATTGTCAATGAATTATTTCAATCCTTTGTCCTCCAGTACTGCCTCCATCCTTTCTTTCCATGCAATATAGTTATATTTTCCCTCAAGTGAATACTCCAATCTCAATCCATTGAAAGTCATTTTGATCCTGAATCGCATGTCGCACCAAGAATACCTTTTGCAAATTCGAATTCTATTCAGTCAGAAACTCAACTTCTCCTCCACTATAGTGATTTCCTGTGCTCTGATACCATGTATAAAACATATGTATATAAATGGATTCAAACTTATCTAACAATGTACTAAAGCTAGATACTAAATCCTTCTATAAATCAATTGCGGAAATTAAACACAATCGCCAATCACATGAAGCAAAGAAAGAATCAAATCAAACCACAGCACAGATAATTTCCCAGGGAAAGTGTATTTCTCAAAACCCCTCTATATTCTATTTTATATTCACCATGGAATCATGAAACAATTACAATGCACTTTTCTCACAAGAGTCTCCTGAACTCTCACAACTGTCTCACACTGTCCTAGACAAAACTCACCAACACTTAGCCAATTCTCAGCCTCTAAACAACCTGCCTTGCTTGCGCAATTCCTGATGAATGCAATCCATATTCTGTAGGAATTTTGGCCTTCAAAAAATGTGAAAATATTATGGTGTTAGTGTCAAAATATGCATTCTACCATCAGTGATCAAAATCACTCTTTTCATTCTCATTTTAGGTGTCCCAATCTGAAATTTTTATTTCATTCCATTAGGTCATGCTAAAAATTGTTTCACTGATGGAAGCCCTAGTCATAAAACCTTGCTCTCACTCAAATTTTCACATTTTCTAGCCTAACTTCATGTCTTGCTGAGTATAAATCACTCTTGAAATCTCATCTCACTATGTCATTATGTCAGTCAAAGTCAACCATGGAGCCAGGTCATCCAAGGTCTCATTAGGTCTCTAGGTTTCATTCTTCAAGGTCCAAATAAAGCACCATTTCATTTTCATAAGGTCAGAAAAGTATTAGAGTGATCCCAAATAATGTCTCTTGCCATGTAAAGATGATCACCAAGATGGTTTCCAAAGTTGTAATTTGATTTCAAATGTGAGTTTCATTCCAAGATGTAATTTTTATTTTTCTATGTAATTTTATGTCATTAAGTACTTAGTTCCCAAGGCTGCCAACTCAGAGTTCCACATGCCAACATATCAAATGTAAAAGTGCAAGATTTTTAGTCCATCAATTGATCAAATGTCAAAGGGAGTTGTCTTTTCCCAAAGGGTGCCCAAATCATCATTTTCCACAAGCACTAAACCCTAAATTTCCTCTCCCACTGAGCTAGGGTTTGCTATGGAAAAATAGACATCTGATCAGAGGAGGCATAAGGTAGGTCATATCAATAAGTATGGGGTCATTTCAACTCATAAACATCATGTCTCCATCATTTTTCAAGAAATCATTCCAAGAGTCAGATCATTTGCCACTCATAGGGTCGTTTTTTCTTCAAACTGTGTTTCTGACCAAACAGAGATGAATTTGACAAAAGTGAGAAATTGTTTTGTCCATAACAGACCAAGTAAGAAAAATTTCCTTCAGGTTTTACACAGGTTTCATGGTTTTGGATAAATGTAAAATATACAGGTGCTTCAAGAGGTTTTTTGCACTTCTGAAGTGACCTTGGGAAAATCACATTTTCTTGACGCTGGAGTGTCCAAATTACTTTCTTTATGATTCAAATGATAACTAGACAGCGAGATATTTCCAATGAGTTATCATGAGATCAATTTGGAGTTGAGGAAGGCCTCTAAAATTTTCCTGCAACAACACTCTGTATTTCTTCACCCTAATTCTGCACTTTTTTACCAGTCTCGGGAAAATGCATTTTTTATAGGAAAAATGAGCTTCATTTTGTAAAATTAAGGAATTTATAGAAATTGTAATTGACTAGATTTCCAACGAGCTATTCTAGGCCCAATTTGGACACCAGGAAGGCCTCCAAAAGTGGCCTGCAAGATGGAGGGCGTGTTTGACAGTTTGCTGATATTTTTGAATTTTCATTGAAAATTTGACTTTTATCTTGGGAAATGATGTTTTTACCTATGTAATTGATGAATTTAAAAGTAAATATCATGTTTTTGCTATTACCTAGGGTAAATAACTTAGGTTAAAATTCATGATGAGGTGTAATGAATCAGTTTTCAAAAAGTTAGGGTTGAGTCACTTTGACCACCCTACACTCTAGGTTTCAGTTCAGAATTTGGTGGATCAGCTCCTCCTCTCATGGATTCGACCCCATGAGGTTGTTTTATATTTTCTTAGGTCTATATATTGTACTTTTTGGCTCATTTTTAAAGGTTGGAATCAGTTTGATGTTTGCTATCTAATCAAGGAAACTTTTGTACTTAGTTTGGCCAGCTAATAAAGAGGAGTTGCAGCTACATTTATGGGATACTTATGGTATTTAATGTCTATAATTCTTTCTTCTTCAGTATAATATGTTTGAAATTATTGTGTTCATGTTCACTTTCATTTCTATGTTATGATCTTTTACAAGTTAGATAATCAGAATACATGTTTGAGTCAGAATTCTCATGCTCTTTTTTGGGTAGCTAATCATATTTTGTTCATATTCTTATGTCTAAGAAAAATAACTCTTCTATTCTTTTCTTAGCCTTCTTACAGTTTCAACACCATTCCATAACAATTATTTTCAAGTGGTAATCATTATACCTACATTGCCCCATTGATCCCTGCAACCCTAAATCATTTTCCCTACCTAGTTTTCCTTGACCTAATTTCTTTATCCAGTGATTTTCCCCATCCAAAAAAATTCAAAACAACCCCCTGCATTTTATATCTACCCTAAAAACTCTAATTGCTCCATCCCTCCTAGCTGTGACCCTTTTGGAGAGATCCCTCTCCAGCTTGATAGGGCTATATATCAAGTCAAAAGCTTTTTCTGTGGTTACCTCTGTTGGGATTCCTTCTTCAGCCTTGGGAATATGGCGGAGTGATAACATCTTGGCATCATTGTCGGGGAGGCGAAAAGATGAATCTTCCCTGGGAAAGAAACGACAAAGATCAGATCTGATTGTTGATGGTGGACAGTGGTCAGATGCATATGAAGGCTGAACCATTCACCTGGAAACTCCAAATTGATGTAAAGACTCCACTTGAGGATCGACCTTGCCAGTAGGAAAATGGAAGAATCTCACACAAAGGTCAGGTATTCAAAGTGTAATTGTATTCAAGGTGTAATAGGCTTATTGTAAATTACTTTTTTTCTTTTCCCGGAACTATCCTGAAAGTTTTCCAAAGTTTGTTGTATGAAAAAGATGATCAAAATTTTGATTCCGCCTATTTGAATAGTGTAAATACCAAGTTTCCCTTTGATTTTAATCAAGATCAAGACCTATTACCTGAAAATTTGTGCATATCCTTTTCAAGCTGATGAACCTCAAGAGATCAAGACTAATCCTATAGATTTTTTACATACTCCTACACCTTGTAAAATACCAGACAGATATAAACCACTCATCTTACCTCCTATACTCCACGCTTTCCCTAAAAATTATTACAAATATCTTCCCAAGTTTGATCGAGAATATGCTAACATCACTGTTGAGAAACACATTCAGAGTTTTGAAATTTTTCTAGACCTTTTTGAGGTTGATGAAAATGATGTTAGTATCAGGATCTTCGTTCTGTCTTTGCAAGGCAAATCCAAGGAATGGTTCAATTTTTTTCCAGTTGCAAGTATTTTTTATTTCCATCAGTTTGTGAAAGTATTTCTTGATAAATGGGCAATAAAGAGGAATGATTTTCCGATTTTATAAGAATATGATAATTTTAAAAGGAAACGAGGAGAAACAGTGCAAAACTTTTCAGCTAGATTCAGTCAAGTATACCATTCGATCCCTGCTGATATAAAACTGCCTCTTGGTTCATCCATCTTACATTACCCGGATGCCTTTGATTAGAAAATGTAATTTTGATTGAGAGAAAGGGACATTACAACACTTGAAAAAATTCATGACAGTGCAATAGCCGTAGAAGCTAATTTGTTGATCAAAAGGTTAAATTTGAAATCAGAAGAAAGGGAAAACATAGAGAAAGAATGCTTGACATCTTCAAAAGTGAAAGTCGACATTTTGGTTAGTACAATAGAGGAAATGATGAAAAATATCACCATGAGAGATGAAATTGTTGTTCAAGAGGACCATGTCGCACTGATTGAAGAAAAACAAGTTGCTCGTCTAAAACATTTTCCTTCCTATCCTAGTTATCATATATTTGATAATGATTTTGTGTATGCATTAAGGGACAATAAATGAAACAATCTTATAGATCATATTGCAGAGGAGAGATCTGTAGATCCGATATGCATGCTTAATGAAATTCCTCCTTTTGATGATTTACCTAAGTATGATCAGTATGACGAAAATTATGTTCTCCAAACATAAGCTAATCTTGCAGAGTAGTCAATAGCTGGTTTGTGGGAGAAGGAAGTTCAATTTCAGCATCTCGAACACAGGCATCAACCGACACATATTAGCTATGGAAGTGATGAGGAAAGTGTAGAAAATTTGGAAGTAAGTGAATAATCTTTGCCTCTTTGTTTTACTTCATTTCAGTTCATCAGAGATAACTTTCATGCAATCATAAATCATCAGTCATTAAGATTTGATCTTGAAATTCAAGAGGATATTGAAATTCTCGAACATAGCTCCTTACCCTTATGTTTCTCCTCATTTGTAAAAATAAGAGAAAACTATGAGCATGCAGATAAACGAATTGTCAACACTATAAATGATAAATATTATCCTGAACTGGTTGAAAAAATCATTTGCAACATAGAACCCTCATTAGATCCAGATTTGCAGCCCTTGAATGCCATTGAATGTCGGATTGCAGAGGAAGGCTCAAGGAAATTGAAACATATGATCAAATGATGCAAGATTATTCTTTACCATTATGTTTTGAAGCATTTCAATTTTTAAAGGAAAATTTTCATAATGTCTCTCAAGCAAAATATGAGCAGCCTGGAGAAAGTCATGCAATCTCATTAGAACCAATGGAAAATAGTTTGCAGCAGTCTTTTCAAGTTTTTCATCACCTAATAGCTAATGTGTTGGATGATATCTGCAATAAAAGTCCTTCTCCATTAGCTAACCATGAGCCTGAAAAGAGTGTTGATATAAACTTGATCCGATAGCTGGCTTCATTGTCTTGTTTATCAAGAGTCTCATTACAAAGCTCATCTGAACATTTGCAGCCATATCAGAAAAGTAAGGGTAAATATGATAGTTCATTTTCAAGGTACGAAGACTACCTAGAGCAGAGCAGTAATGTATTAGATGGGATACAAATTAATATGTATTCCTATGAAGATAATTTTGCATCATTCTTGAGGTCATTCGGTGGGCTCATGCTTTGCAATTTCATTAGGATTCAATTTGATTTCAAGTTTTCATGGGAATTTCCTTTTAGTAGTTCTCTCTTCTTTCTCATAAGCAAGCACTTACAGAGAATTCAACTAGTAGCCAGAATGCTTACATGGTTTCATTAGCTGTTCCATTTCACTTGATTAGGCGATGAATGGATCAGTTAGAGTAGGCGTGTTGAATAAGCTCAATTCTGATTTATTTATTTTTTTTAGTTTTTCAGTTGTGTTTTAGTCTGAGTCAGTTCAGCCAAATTTCAGTTAGTTTCAGTCAGTTTGTGTCATTGATTTTTCAGTATTTAGTTCTACATTTCAGTTTGAGTTTTCTTGATCGCATTGGCCCAATGGACGAGGCACTGATATGCAAAATTCATAGATCTGTGGTTGTTGACACCTCTTTCAGAGCTGTCATCCACAATAAGGCCAATTTTAGTGTCAGAATATGCATTCTGCCATTAGTGATTAAAATCACTCTTTTCATTCTCATTTAGGTGTCCCACTCTGAAATTTTTATTTCATTCCATTAGGTCATGCTAAAAATTGTTTCACTAATGGTAGCCCTAGTCATAAAACCTTACTCCCCCTCAAAATTTCACATTTTTTGGCCTAACTTCATGTCTTGCTGAGTATAGATCACTCTTGAAAGCTCATCTCACTATGTCATTATGTCATTCAAATTCAACCATGGAGTCAGGTCATCCAAGGTCTCATTAGGTCTCTAGGTTTCATTCTTCAAGGTCCAAATAAAGCACCATTTCATTTTCATAAGTTCAAAAAAGTATGAGAGTGATCCCAAAAATGTCTCTTTTCCATGTAAAGATGATATCCAATATGGTTTCCAAAGTTGTAATTTGATTTCAAATGTGAGTTTCATTCCAAGATGCAATTTTTATTTTTTCTATGTAATTTTATGTCATTAAATATGTAATAAGTACTTAGTTCCCAAGGTTGCCAACTCAAAGTTCCACATGCCAACACATCAAATGTAAAAGTGCAAGATTTTTTATTCCATCAATTCATCAAATGTCAAATGGAGTTGTCTTTTCCCAAAGGGTGCCCAAACCATCATTTTCCACAAGCACTAAACCCTAAATTTCCTCTCCCCTTGAGCTAGGGTTTGTTATAAAAAAGAGACATATGAGAATAGGAGCCATAAGGTAGCTCATATCAGTAAGTATGAGGTCATTTCAGCTCATAAAAATCATGTCTCCATCATTTTTCAAGAAATCATTCCAAGAGTCAAATCATTTGCCACTCATAGGGCCATTTTTTCTTCAAATTGTGTTTCTGACCAAACAGAGATGAATTTGACAAAAGTAAGAGGGTTTTGTCCATAATAGACCAAGAAATAAAAACCTCCTTCCACTTTTACAAAGGTTTCATGGTTTTGGATAAATGTAAAAAATACAGGTGCTTCAAGAGGTTCTCTGCACTTCTGAAGTGACCTTGGGAAAATCAAGATTTCTCCTAGCTGCAGTGTCCAAATGACTTACTTGATGAGTCAAATAATAGATATACAGAGATATATTTCCAATTATCTATCATGCACTCAATTTGGAGTTGAGAAAGGCCTCCAAAAGTTTCCTGCAACAACACTCTTCATTTTTGGACCCCTATTCTACACTTTTTTACCAGTCTTAGGAAAATGCGTTTTTGACAGGGAAAATGAGCTTCATTTTGAAAACTGAAGGAATTTATAAAAATTAGACTTGAATATATTTATAAATAGCTATATTGGGCCGAATTTGGACACCAAAAATGCCTCCAAAATTGGCCTGCAAGATGGAGGGCGTGTTTACCAAAGAGAGGGTGTGTTTGACAGTTTGCTGATATTTTTGAATTTTCATTGAAAGTTTGACTTTTATCTTGGGAAATGATGGTTTTACCTATGTAATTTATGAATTTAAATGTAAATATCATGTTTTTACTACTACCTAGGGTAAATACATTAGTTTAAAACTCATTATGAGGTGTAATGAATCCGTTTGAAAAAGGTTAGGGTTGAGTCATTTTGACCACCCTACACTCTAGGTTTCAGTGTAGACATTGGTGGATCAGATCCTCCTCTCATGGATTCGACCCCATGAGATTGGGAGAGGTTGTTTGAGGTCTATATATTGTACTTCTTGACTCATTTTCAAAGGTTGGAATTAGTTTTATTTTTTCTAGTTGATCAAGGAAACTTTTGTACTCAGTTTGGCTAGCTAATAAAGAGGAGTTGTGGTATTGAATTTCTATCATTGTTTCTTCTTCAGTATAATATGTTTGAAATTATTGTGTTCATGTTCACTTTCATTTCTATGGTATGATCTTTTACAAGTTAGATCATCAGAATACATGTTTGATTCAGAATTTCTCATGCTCTGTTTTGGGTAACTGTTCATATTTTGTTCATCTTCTTCTATCTAAGAAAAATACATATTCTATGCTTTTCAAAACCATTCCATAAAAATTATTTTCAAGTGATAATCACTATACCTACCTTGCCCCATTGATCCCTACAACCCTAAATCATTTTCCCTGACTTAGTTTTCCTTGACCTAATTTCTTCATCCAGTGATTTTCCCCAACCAAAACAATTCAAAAAAACCCCCTGAATTCTATATCTAGCCTAAAAAAACTAATTTATCCAACCCTCTTGGTTGTGACCCTTTTGGAGAGAGCCCTCTCCAGCTTGATAGGGCAGGCTATCAAGTCAAAATATTGGTCTGTGGTTACCTCTGTTGTGATTCCTTCTTTAGCCTTGGGAATCTGGCAGAGTGATAACACATGGGAAATCCAATGGATGTCTAGTTTCATGAGAGAAACCTACTAATCACACAAATGATAGTTTACATCCCTTTAACCCTTGTCTTAACTGGGTATCCACTGGAACTGACATGCATGAAGCTATTAATAGTAAATCATCATTTGCATGGAAGATCACTAATTGTGAATTAAATAATATTTAATTCACTATATCTCTCGCTAGTGAAACAAACAGCTACAACTATTTCAACTCACTCTAACTCACCTAACTGAGTTAATTGATTACTCATGCATTAAAATAATGCACCAACTGCAATTCAAACTCCATAACTAATAGAATTACTCTACATGCCTCACCAACCACCCTCAACTCAAAATACATGAGCTAACTGAGTTTATCACACTCAGTTAACTATTACAAGTGATCATGAGATAAGATTACATTTTATTGTCCAATTTAATTAAGGGAAAATTAAATTAGACACTGCACCAAATTAATTAATTAATTTGGCCTTCACACTAATGTATCGCTAGGACCTGTTGGGACCATACTAGTGTGTGTGCTGCAATTTCTTGTTGGACTCCAATGCTAGCTAGTTTATTTCCTTTCTTTCTGTAAACAAATTTCAATTCTTTGATATTAATGAAATGAAGTGTTATTTCCCTTGCATTTTTATATTTATGGTTATATGTGTATTCTGTTGCATTCCTACGTAAATCTGAATCAACATACTTCGTAAGTCTATCAACTACCACCATGATGACAGTGTTTCCTTTAGAATTGGTTAAACCTATGATTAAATCCATTGAAATTTTCTCCCAACATTGAATTGGAATGGATAAATTTTGTAACAGACATGGGGTCTCAACTGTCTCAAATTTATTTTGTTTTTGGAATGTATTCAGTCTTCATTCTAATTTGATGATTTCCAGAACGAAGATCCAGCTTGGTGATGATATCCAGAACGAAGATCCAGAACCTGTGATTAAATCCATTGAAATCTCCTCCCAATGTTGACATGGAATGGATAAATTTTGTAACAAACCTGAGGTCCCAACTATCTCAAATTTATTTTGTTTTCAAACCAAACATTTTGCCACAAACTTTTGAATATCAGATTTAAGGCCATCTCAAAAAAATCCTTCTTGACCCTGTGGTAAGTTTTTAAAAATCCTGAGTGCCCTCCTAAGGGAGAGGTGTGCAATTCCTAAATAATATTTTGTTTTATTTGGGAATTCTTACAAATATATAAGTGATATTTGTACCATAATGAATCATTTTTCCAGCTAAAATTTTCAAATGTACTGGGATCTTGCTGCAACTTTTGAATGAGTGTCCAAAAATCTTCATCATTCTTCCATTCATCCCTTGATTTGGTAATCTAGACAAGTTGAATAATAGAAATGGAACAAATCAATGCTCCTACATCCTCATCCTTTCTTGAGAGTGCACCTGCAACAACATTTTGCTTCCCTTTTTTGTAAATGATTTAAAAATCATAACCCAACATCTCTGTGACCCATTTTTGTTGCTCTTAGGAAGATAATATTTGTTCCAAAAAATATTTAAGATAATCATGATATGTTTTTACCTTGAAGTGTCTTCCCATTAGGTAAGGTCGCCATTGCTTTAGTGCATGTAGTATTGCCAAAATTTCCTCCTCATAAATATATTTTAGTAAATACTTTCCTTTTATTGGATGACTTTCGAAAGAAATGGGTCTTCTTTCTTGCATTAAAACTGCATCAATTCCATTTCCTGAGGCATCACATTCCACAATAAAGGTTTTTGTGAAGTCTCGTGTAGCTAAGACCGGTGCTTGGCACATTGCCTCCTTATGACGTTCAAAGGCCTATGTTTCTTCTAGAGTCCAAGAAGTGCATTTTTCCTCAGTAATGATGCTATAGATGTCAATATTCTCCCATAATTCTTAACAAACTTGTGATAATACACTATTAACCCCATAAATCCTCGAAGATGCTTTATGGTTGTAGGGATTTTCCATTCCTTAATGGATTTAATTTTGTTAGGGTCTACCTTAACACCCTCATGAGATACAATATGACCCAAATATTCCACCTCCTATACTCCAAAGAAACATTTTGACGTTTTAGCATATAATTGTTTCTCCTCTAATAGTTTGAGAACCATGTCAACATGTTGAGCATGATCCTTCCAAGACTTGTTGTAGATTAGTATCTCATCAAAAAATAATAACACAAAATTTCTAAGGAAGTGTTTGAAAATGGAATTCATCAAACCTTTAAATGTGGAAGGTGCATTAGTAAGGCCAAAAGGCATGACCAAAAATTCATAATGACCCTCATGAGTTATGAATATTGTTTTCGGAATGTATTCAGTCTTCATTCTAATTTGATGATATCCAGAATGAAGATCTAGCTTGGTGAAGTAAATTTCTCCATGTAATTCATCCAATAATTCATCAATGATGGTGATGGGAAATTTATCTTTCATAGTGAGCTTGTTGACCTCCCTCTAATCTGAACACATGCCATGATCCATCCTTCTTGTGCACCAATACTATTGGAGCAGAGAGAAAACTTTGACTAGGTTGAATTAACCAGCATCTAGCATTTCAACAACCATATGTTCAATCTCACTCTTTTGGGCATAAGGATATCTGTAAGGCCTGATGTTTGGAGGAATACTCCCTAGAGTCAAATGCATAGCATGATCATGATCATGAATATGTGGGAGCCCTTTGGGAGTTTCAAACACCTTGGAATGATTGTCCAATAATTTTTGGAGATTTGGAGAAATAGATGATTTTGATGTTTGAACATCTAGTGAGCATAATTGTGCAATTATGCCTCGTTGTTCTTTCTTCAGAATATTTGTCATGAAATTAGAGATTCTTATCTTTCCCGATTTTCCTGAACTACCCCATAATTTAACTTCCTTACCTTCCCAAAAAAATTTAAATAAAATTTCTTGAAAATTAAAAGCTATTGTCAACAAATATTGTAACCATTGGACTCCTAATACAACATCAACACCACCCATTAGAATGGAGAGCATTCGACTATTCAATACATATTCCCCCATGGTTAGCTTGATATTATGGCACTTTCCAGAGCAATTTATAGCTCCTCCATTTGCAACCATCACTTGAAACTCTCGTGCTAGGTATAGGAAGAAATTCAATTCCTTGGCGACCTTACAATGAATAAAATTATGGGTACTACCTGAATCAAACAACACTATTACATTTTTCTTCTTGATATGTCCTTCTATTTTGAGAGTTTGAGGAGTGGTAATTATTGCCAATGCATTGCAAGATATGGTCAGATTCATTTATTCTTTCTATAGGGTTGGTTCTTGGTGTATATCCTCTTATTTTGAAGTTTCTTGTTCATTTTCTTCCTCCTCTTCCTAATCTATGTAAAATAATTTTTTCTTAGCACACTTATGACATTTAGTGTATTTTCTATCACAACTGTAGCAAATCCCTTTTGCTATTTTTTCTTCCAATTGTTGTGGTGTCAAACTTGTATGTTGTGGAACTCTAGGAGTAGCAACACTTCCATATTTATAGTTGTGAGTGGTAGGATTCCTTGTCGCCATAATTTTTCTTTCAATTTTTATTGTCAACTTGAATGCCTTCTCCAATGAATCAGGTTCTCAAAGGTGAAACTCATGTTGGATGTTATCCTTTAAGGTCTCTATAAATACATCAATCTTGTGTTCCTCTGGAATATCATTTACCCTTATATTCAATTTTTGGAAGTCTTCAATGTGCTCCACCATTTAACCCTTTTCTTTGAGATTTATCAATTGGCTAAAGAAGGTGTTTCTCATTGTATCCTCATAATGTGCTATCATTTCCTCCGTAAAAATTGGCCAAGTGAAAATAATTTTATGAGAGTAAAGCCATAGATACCATAAAAATGTATTTTTTTCTAAATATAAAGTTGCAATTCGTACCTTTTGTGTGTTTTGCGCATTATGGAGATCAAAATATTGCTCCATCTGTAGTATCCATGTTACCAGATCCTTTCCATCAAACTTCCTCATATCGATATTTGGAATATGGTGGGTCTTAAATCCAACATTAGAGCCTATGAAATCATTATTAACATTTATTTTGTTCTCATTGTGATCTTCATCTACTACCGTTTCACCATTAGGAATCATTTCTTGTATCAGCTTTGTCAAATATTCCTTCAAACTTTCCATATCTTCTTTTAAACCATTCTTCATGTCATCCATGTTGCCTTTTAGTTTATTTTATACCATCGATATTAGATTCCATGCCATTCTCCAAACCATCCATCTTAGCTTCCACACCTTTCTTCAAACTATCCATGTCTTTCTTTAAACTATCCATATTAGCTTCCATTTCATTTTTTCCTACTCTTTGTGAGCGCAAAATTTGTTGCACTTGGTCTCGTAATTTTGATATACCATGTTGCACTGCTTCCTCTTCATGAATCATAGTAGAGATTTATGAGGGCTTAATGGGAGTGGAATTATTTTTTGGGGGGATTTTATAACCCAATACAGATATCTATGCTTCAATATTCCCTTGGAATCACTTCAAACTAATTTTTCAAACAAGACCTGTCCAATTTTTTAAAAACGATACACACCTTTTTCTTACTTTTGAGGAGATCGATATTGAAACTGAACTATCTCTATAATTTCGGATCCCCAAGATTTATAGTATCTCTATAATTTCGGATCCCCAAGATTTATATTTCGTCCTGTAGTAGCACTCTAAGTCTTATTTCTAATGCCACAGGTCATACCTACTTTGGATTCATCAAGGTAAAGATATGCCCGATCTCCCACAATGTCCTAATTATGGAATAGTTCAGTAGAGCGAAATCATAAGGCATTACACATGTCATTGTTTCAACCTTTGGCTCTGAAATCAATATAAAAAAAACTAAAGTCCGTGCACTTTCTTCCACTTATTACAAAATTCCAATCCAATTCCTAAAACAAAAATTACAACTATTTTCCCTTGGTCACCTGTTTGAGATGAAATTATGGATCCTGCAAAAACGCTAACTTCCATAGATCATATCTCCATAAATATAGAAAACCAAGATCTGAAATTTTTACATGAAATTAATCGATATTTCGGATCCACGTGGTAAAAATTTCATCTTTTGAAGCCTCGCAGAAAAAAATTTATAGAAAGAAATCCAAGATGACCTATTTTAAGAAGCGAAACACTAGAATCCCAAGCTCTGATACCAAATGTTATGAAACTAGCTCACAAAATAGAAGAAAATGTAGATCGACGACTTATAAATCAGCCTCTTATAGGGGTAAAATTCCTTTACATTACATAAATAAACAATTCTTGGATGATACAAATGGAAAACCTCCTTTCTATATATAGGGGTCCAAGGGGTCACAATATAATCCTAGTCGACATAACAATAACAATGTAAGGGCACAACAATAACAATAGTGGGCTTCTATGGGGCACAATAATAATAATATGGGGACTACATGGACACGAAAATAACAATAAGGGGGCTACACTAATAATAACAATAATGGGATACTCTGCTAGCAGTGGAGTACTCAAATAATCATCATGCATGCAAGTTATTGGATGGTACTCATGGGAATGAGAGATACAAGATGATGGATGAGGTCATCTACTACAAGGACATGATCTATTTAATGACGGGCCCATAGATGAGGGATAATATCCTGCGAGCTTCTCACGATTCACCTTTTGTGGGGCACCAAGGGTTCCTCAAAATGTATAGGACTATTAGAGAGTGCTTCACTTGGAGAGGGCTAAAGGATGACATCTTGAGGCATGTATAGGAGTGAGATGCTTGCCAGAGGAACAAAGCGGAAAAAAATCATCTGCATGGACTTTTGCAACCTCCTGCTATTCCCACTTGGAAATGGGCGAGTATATCGATGGATTTTATCACAAGGTTGCCAGTGGTTCAGGGAAGAAATTTAATTTTTTTGGTGGTGGATAGGTTGACGAAGTTCACTCATTTATTTTTTATTCCTGCAAATTACTTATCTTCTCAGGTAGATGATTTTTTCTTCAGGGGGGTGTTCAGGATGCATGGGATGCCTAAGACTATTGTCAACAACAGGGAAAGTAGATTCATGGGTGGGTTCTGGCAAGAGTTTTTTAATCTTGCGGGAATTGAGATTACACCTAATATGTGTTACCATCCGCAAACAAAAGTCCAGAAAGAGATCATAAACAAGTGGTTGTAGGGATACTTGAACAACTATGTGATCGGGAAGTAGAGAGTGTGGGTGAAGTTGTTTTACCTTTAGGAGTATTGCTACAACACCATGTACCATATTTCCAAAGGTATGACACCCTTTCATGCTCTTTATGGTTATGATGCACTAAATTTTGTTGATGTGATGTTTGGAGATAGTCAGGCCCCAGGGGAAAAGGATTAGATATCAGAGAACCAAGATATCCTTTGATCTATTAAGGTTAATTTGCAGACTTCCCAAAACTAGTAGAAGTTATATGCAGGAAAAGGAAGAGTAGAGAGGTCGTTTGAGGTGTGGGACTTAGTATTCCTGAGACTTCAGCCATATAAGCAGTCCACACTAAAATATAAGGGAGTTTAAAATCTCAAGCCTCATTTCTATGGGCCATACAGGGTGACCAAGAGGGTAGGAGAGGTAGCATATGAGCTAGATCTTCCACCCATAAGCAAGGTTCACAACGTATTTCATGTTTCCTACCTAAAGAATACTTTGGGGCAGCATGTGACAACTACTACGGAGTTTTCACCTCTAGATTATGAGGGGTACTTGGTTATGACACTGGAGGCGATCTTGCAAGAGAGGGAAAAGAAACTCAGGAGCAGAACTATTAAGGAATACCTGGTGAGATGGAATGTATTATTCCCAATTTTGTGAGCATGGTTTTTGCCTTATTTTGGTGATATTAAGTAAAGGGGAAAATATTATTTTGGAGAAAGGTGGAAAGTATTATTTTATTAGATATTGGCGGAAAATTATTATTTTATTAAAATTGAGGCAAAATTCACTTAGTGGAAAATGACCCCCACCAATAAAATAATAATTAAAAAAGGAGTCTAGAAGCATGGGGAGAAATTATAAAAGGAGGATGGACTAATTTGCTAGTCATATTTTGACTATTACATTTCACCTTTCATTTTCTCTTGGGGTTGTTTAGCACAAAAATAAAAGTGTTATTTGGCACTACGAATTCCAAGCAGAATTCCACATCTACCTTCAATGAACTTCGAATGTCACCCAAGGGGAGTAAGAAGGAGTCCAACTCAATGCTTATCTAGGAGCAATAATGCATACTATTTCCAGCATTATTGTGCTTCTCTTAGGGCACAGAAGGAAATTCTAAGGGGATGAGAGAAGCTAGCAGACAGTGGAGTTTTGGTCAAAGAATTTATAGAGAATTATGCATAGGGAGGACGATTTTTTACTTGGGGATTTGCAAGGTCGAGAGTGTTTCATTTTGGAGAACCAAATTTACCTATTCTAGGACCTGCGCAGGGGTTTATTGGTGGCTTTTGTTCACTTTAAGTGATTCATAATTTGGGGAGCATTCGAGATGGGATTTGCTTCGTGATCAAGGGGAGTAATTTTCAGGAGTTAGGGAGGATTTATTGGAGGGATATTTGTGAAAAATTCAGAAGTATCTAAATTTTAGGGCATTTTCTAGCCAAATTCAGCAATTTACACTTATTAGGAGTCATCAAGGGTCGGTGGATTCAACCCAAACCATTTCTGGGTTTTTGTGGGTTTGGTGAGAGGAGGCTAGGATTAATTTTATAGAATTTTCTAAGCACTTATGAGGGTAGAATTCCTAGTTCATTCAATAGCTAGTAACATAAATTGTTGGAGGAGGGCGCAATTTACCCCAGGACTATTTCCACCACTTGGTTACACGAGATATTTTTGGTTTTGTTGGAGCTGGTGTGGAGAGGCTACACTTAATTTTGCAGAATTTTTGGAGTAGATTTGAGGGCCAAAATCTCGGTTCACCTACAACAACAATGGCAATAAATTTCTGGGCTAATGCAGAACCATGGTGGGAAGCTCATCTGACATTTTAGAAACTTGATCGTCACCTGGATTTGGATTTTCTTGCTATAGCAAGCCCAATTTCCTATTTCATACTCAAATTTTGTACTATATTTTCTCGGAAATAAATAAAATGGCTCATAGTTTTGGTGCATTTCCCCTTGTGTTGTGATTTCCTGTGTATGTGTTGAATTTCTTAGTTGTTATTATAGTGTATGTTTCTGTTATTCACTTAATATTTCCTTTAGGAATATTACAGTGGTATCAAATCCATAATCTTGGCTCATCCTATGGGAAACCCTTCATTCTATGACAAGACAAGGATAGAAAAAATATCATGGGATCCAAAGAAAGGTTAAAATCAAACAACATGGTAGTAACCTTGAATGAGGTGGTAGGATGCAAAAAATGATGATTGATGTGGGGAAGAAAATTATTCATACCAAAATTGGGAATTAGGACCATTCTCAATTATACAACAAATCCACTATTCCCAAAATTATGGATAATGCATCAAGATGGAAAGACATGATTGCAACTGATGTGGAGTTATTGGCAGCAAATTGGATGGCATATCAATCATTAGGGCATGGAATTCAAGTGTCACTCTATTTTTGGGAGTTCTTTGATTTAAGATACATGCATAAATAAGTGGGAATTAAGTGGAATTATGTAGGAATGATGAGGAGGATTAAGGGAGAAGATGAAGGAGTATTTGAAGGGGTCATGGTTGGAAAGGAGATAGTTGAGCATACACCCGTTGCTAAGATACCATCCATTTTTGAGGTATCCATTAATGATTTATCCAGGGTTGTGACCGAATACTCAAGTGATAGTAGCTCACCATAGGTTGATGAGGTGTCAAGACACATCTCCACCATTGATGAGGAGTTAATAGGTACAAAGGAATCAATATCTATGCTAGAGTTATCGGATTACAGTCACCTACAGCTGACTAGCGAGCATGTATTGCGTGTTGGGTTGTCTATGGAGGAGAAATTGGAGGCTTGTGTTGATTCCATGATGGAGGAGGATGTGCAACCATCCTTTTTGTTAGCCATTGATGAGGGGCAACATAGAGACCACACGTTGGGATATCAACACAGTTTGTTTCAGAGGCACACTTACAGGATCTACAGTGTTATTAGTCAAACCTTATGCATTTTATTGAGGGAGATAGAATTGTATATACATAACTAATGGTATGGCCAGGTTAGCAAAACTAAGCAACATTACCTGAGTATGACACCACATCATCTTGGAGGGAATTTTCCTTCCAGAGGGATTGTGCTTTAAATCCCTCCTTTGGGATTGGATGGCGACAGGTACTGAGCTGGTACCTAATGGAGCAGGCCAGGTGGTTGGATACCTCCATGGCCACATTTTAGTAGATTCCATGGAATACCAGAGGGACTCGAGGGACAGACTATTGTTGGGATCCAGGTGGGATTTCCCATCACATCATACAAATAATAGGTGATGGTAGTATCTTTGTGATGGATCCAACGTTTAGGTGCACACACATTTTCAGATCTCCATTAGAGCCCCGAACAACACTAGTGACAGGAGAGAAAACAGATTTCATGACTTGTCATGGCATATTGAATGTGCGTAGAGTCACAGGGTGATTAGCCTTCTCTAGCAGGAGCTGGTATGAGGAGGTAGCATCGACAAGCCAATGGATAGGGCATTACATGGATATTATGCTCTCTCATTGGTATATTCAACACCGGAGCTATTGAGGATAGGAAAAATAGTGTCATTCTCATTGACATGTGAGGATTCAAGTTGCTCAAGTCTTTCACAGCAAAAGGGGACATGTAGCCTACATCATGGAGGGATTACTAGCAGAATGGTGGATGTTTTGGTGCATGAGGGATGTCATATAATATAGGGTGGTACAATAGTAGGCATTGGTACCCAGGGGTGCGCAAAGATATGTTGTAGAGTCCAGTGTTATGCAAATGGATGCGACCTGATTCATACAGGCCCAATTTATACCCTATCATCCAATGTTATATAGAGGTATGTAGTGATGAGCAGTGGCCTGCAGAGGAGCATGGAGATGCATGGTTGTTTGATGTAGCATGTTGGTTTGCATTAAGCGAATCACATCGCATAGAGTACATGTGGAGAGTTCCAGGTATAGTGACACAAGCAGGATACCAGACGGTATAGGATGGTACCGCAGTAGCACAAGGTATCCAATGGTGTACAGAGGTAGGTTGTAAGGTACAGTTACAGGTCGAGGATTACATGGATAATCAGTGGGATGCAAGGGAATATGGTGTTTCACAGTGAGGTCTTGGAGAGTTGCCTCCAAGGATACTTATGGATGGATACTTCGGGCATACCTTTGGGTGTATTTCATCCAGGATTGACGAGGACGCAAATAAGAGATACTTGATGGTATCCATGGGGACTCACATGTATGTCCCTCTTATACATCACTTACAAGCACATACAATTTGGATTTTGTCCTTTGACACTGAGTGCGAGAAACGGGGGATAGGGAGCTCACCTAAGATATTGGGATGAAACTCAACGCACTAGGGGAGAGACTTCTCAGTGGTGGAATTGGGTTAGTCCATAAGTTTACAACCAGGGGTTTGGGGATGAGTTGATCATCTGCAGGGGTGGCATATCATTCATCAGTGATCCTACACCTAGGGAGATGGCCACAAGGAAGACATGTGTAACTATTTCCACAGGGCATGTCAAGGCCATGCATGAGCAAAGGATATTGTGTAAAACTGAGGAAACTTTCCAGTATGTGTCCGACCTCCAAACATTGTATTGGCACATTATCAAGAGGGTGGATGGCAGACTCAGTGGTGATGGTTGGCAGGAAAGGACGGGTCCACATACACTGAGTCGATTATATGTATCAGATACCCATATAGTGGCCCCCTTCAGGGGGTATATATTTGGCACATGTGGCTTCCAACAGTCGTCGATATTACATGGTAGTAGGCACAAGGAAGTTTTGCATGCATCATATTAGTTCATTATATATGGTGCCTATATGTTGGTTGCATGCATGGACTTGGGATGAGGAATAGATGGATTCCAGTAGTTTTTAGAGCTATGTCAAAATAGTTTGGCTAGGGGATCCAAGGATTCATTTGGTTGACAGACCACGCCATCTCGTGAGGAGCAGGACCATAGCAAAGGGTGATCTAGCTCAATTTGGGGTTGACACATGGGGGATCATTGAAGCCTCCATTGTTTGGTGAGGCAAGCTTATTCAGTTATAGCTCATGATCGAGACTAGATATGGGTGGGTATATATTGACATCATAGAGACATTTGGGTAGGATAAGCTTGGCATTCTTCGATATTTCACCTCCAAGCTTCAAGGGAGGAGGCTGCAGTGTGAACACAATGTGAATCCTATTCGAGTTAGAGTGGTGTAGTGACAACCTAGTGGCGCTTTTTTGATATGAGCATGGGACCCAGGCATCCTATGACTAGACAGCTCAATGAACTTTAGGGATGAGTTGGCTCATATAGGGAGATATCACCCATGTTTCCCATTGGGCTTCAGTTACTCACTGATGGCGTGGGGGACTTTATAGGCATGGAAGGTTCGTCAGCAAGAGGATATCAGGAGGAGATCATGTGGGAGATACTTTTTTCCCACAATGATTGTGATGTATCTTCAGGAGTTTACTCTTAGTGTGTATGAGGTGGACTACTTGGTAGGGAAGTTTCATGGAGAGTTGGAAAAATTCCTACATTATCATGATGCTCTACTTATTGATAGTATGGAGAGGGATTCTGGAGCTTATACTTGGTTGGGAGGTGAGTGGAGCAAGGGGTGCTTAACATTGATCAGCATGCCTTGGACTCCTGGTATTGAGAGATTTCTTCATGATCAGATAGTTCAAATATCAGGGCTGAATCAGTGGCACATTTTGGGATCATGGTATTATTGTTGATGATAGTGGTGATTAGTAAGCAGGCGAGGTGCTTGTTTCATAATCACTTGAGGAAAATCAATTTTTGGCGAGGAGGACTGTAATATTTTAAATTTTGTGAGCATCAGAATTTTGCCTCATTTTGGTGTATTAAGTGAAGGGGAAAATATTATTTTGGAGAAATGTGGAAATTATTATTTTATTGGAGATTGGCGGAAAATTATTACTTTATTAAAATGAAGGCAAAAATCACTTAGTGGAAAATGGCCCCCACCAATAAAATAATAATTAAAAAATGAGTCTAGAATTGTGGGGAGAAATTATAAAAGGAGGAAGGACTCTTTTTCTAATCATCTTTTTCTCTTGGGGTTGTTTAGAAAAATAAGAAAAGTTTCGTTTAGCACCAAGAATTCCAAGAGGAATTTCACATCTACCTTCGGTGAACTTCAAGTGTCACCCTAGGGGAGTAAAAAGGAGTCCATCTCAGGGCTTTTCTAGGAGCTACATTGCATACTATTTCAAGCTGGAGTGTGCTTCTCTTAGGGAACAAAAGGAAATTCGAAGGGGCTGAGAGAAGCTAGCAGACAGTGGTGTCTTGGCTAGAGAATTTG
>CM076575.1:1446524099-1446595254 GCA_034641835.2 Pinus albicaulis
GATATCAGAGGGGCAGCTTGGTACTCCTTTGTTGAATCACCAGAGTGCCACAAATTATGCCAAGTCATGGAAATTGACTCCCCATTCCAATTGTATGTAATGCCTAATTCTAGGGTAATCGATTTCCAAATTTTGCACGTCATGGAGCAGTTGAGGAAAATATGGTCGATGTCCTCACCCTCTTCGTTACATAATCCACACTTGGAGGAGCCATGAAACGATCCCTTTGCAAGGTTGTCCTTTGTAGGCTCACGATTAGTGAGTGTTGATTTTTGTAGCATCTGGAAGTGTTCCAAGTCTCAAACTTTGCAGGGAGGCTTGGACAGCAACATTCCAAAGAACCCAGAAATTGTTTGTGGAAATTTTACTCGGTTCATGATCTATTAAAATAATTAATTATTTTAATAAAGACCCTAAGTCTAAACTTAGGGAAATTAAATAATTGAAGGGTATTAATAAGTCAGAGTGTGAATCTTTTAGAAAACATGGATCAAGTCGAGTTTTAATCTTAGCCATTGATTAATTTTCTAATATGGGCTGTTGGTTCTCCAACGAGAAGATTATAAAAGAAGGTTTGAGAGTCATTTGGAAAATAAGCCGGGCATACACTCAGTACCCGAAGGAGATTGTTTCTGAAGTAAGAAAATTTGATTTCAGTGGGAGAGTTGCAGGGCGAAGAGTTTGCAGAAGTAGGAGTAAGTCAGAAGTGATCGAGGTCAGGGACAAAGGGAAGCAGTGGGCCACTGGAGGCAACTTTAGGTTGCAACGCAGAGAAACCATGCAGTCCCTGTGTAGACTTACGCAGTACAGCGCTGGGATTGCACAGAGAAACACGTAGACAAACACATGAGCCAGCAAAGGTTGATCAGGGTGTCAGAGAATTGTCTGAGAGCCGAGAATTCTGTCTCAGGGGTTTCAGATTTTATTTGCCAGTATATTTCCTTGTAAACATATCATTTGTTGTGAATGTTGCAGTAGTATTTATTTCGATATTTGGGAGAATCGACTAGTGAACGAAAGTCTACTGTTGCAGCAGCAACGCAGAAGGGTTCATGCAATTTTCCAGGAAGGGAAAGAAGCATGAGAAAACAGATGGATCACGATGTCTCTGTTTTGGCATCCAGACATGAGTAAGAATTTGCTTGCGTATCAAGTACTGCTTCTTCTGATGTCTGGTATATTGATAGTGGAGCCTTTGCTCACATGACTGCAGTACGGGACTGTTTTTCCGAATACCAAGAAGAGCAAATTAATTTAAAATAACCATGGGTAATAAAGCAAAATGCACTCTTGTTGGGAGAGGTACCGTAGTTTTTCAGACAGAGGCTGGAAATAGGATCCAGGCCACGAATGTACTGCATGTGCCTAGGTTGGGGATGAACCTACTCTCAGTGTCTTAGCTTCAAAACTGAGGTTATGCCATTTACTTTATTGGCAATAGAGTTTATGTCAAACACCCCATTTGGAAGAAGGCGCAGATCGATGTAAGAAGCAACAGACTTTACAAGTTGCAGCTTGAATCCCCAACAACACTGGTCGAAATGGACCTGAATGAGCTATGGCACAGAAGAATGGGGCATTTGCATCATGGGGCGCTAAGAATTCTCCAGAAGATTGTCACAGGTGTTCTAGAGCTGAGCACTAAACGAGATGATGTCTGCAAGGGGTGCGTTTTGAGAAAATATGCCAAGGCAGCGTATTAAAGAAGCAACAATAGGGCCAAGGGTGTATTGGACTTGATACACTCAGACATCTGTGCACTGATGTCCACTAGAGCTCTTAGTGGTATCGAGTACTTCGTCACCTTCATTGATGACCATTCCAGGAAAACATGGATCTACTTTTTGAAGACCAAGGATGAAGTATTTAGTCGGTTCAAAGAGTTTAAGTCTCTGGTTGAAAATCTGATAAGGTAGCGGATCAAGGTATTGCGATGTAATATTCCCAATTAGCCTTGCTAATTGGAATATTTCATTTTTGTTTAATTTTGCCGCTTAGCTAGAAATAATAAATAAAGTGAGAAATAAGAGGGGTCACCTCACTTTAGTCACCTCACTTTATAAAATAAAGTGTTTTCCTAGTTGATTAACGTTATAACGTAGAGAGGGGGCCTTGGGGGTCCACATGGATAGGAGGGGAGGCCTCACGCCGACCTGGGCGGGCACCTGCGTTATGCCAAGGAGAGTGAAGGACGAAATAAAGTTTTGGAGGGGAGTTTAGCGTAGCACTATAAAAGGGGTTCTCACCTCAAGATGGTATGCATGATTTGATATTGATATTGAGAGCTAGACTTCTATCTGCTTCAGCACGCCGGTTGTTTAGTCGGTCTGCAGCACTGTTTAGTGCAACCGAGTGTCTCCGGCCGGAGATCTCACCCTTAGCCTCGGGGGACTTCGAGTGCCTGCCCTGGTAAGGTTATTTCTGGTTTCACCCTTAGCTTCGGGGGACTTCGAGTGCCTGCCCTAGTAAGGTTATTTTCTGAGTAACATCCTTCAGTTTCAGTGGGAAGTGGTAGCAGTTTCAGGTGGAGATTTGGAGAAGAAGAAGCCCTTCTTGTGGCTGCGCAGATCTAGAAGGCAGGACGTTGTTTCAGGGGAAGGAAGGACGCAGTTCAGATCTGAGAAGGAGGACGCTGTTCCAAGGGAAGAAAGGACGCAGATCAGACTTAGAGAGAGGACGCTGTTCCAGGGGGAAGAAGGAC
The DNA here is from genome assembly GCA_034641835.2 of Pinus albicaulis. Taxonomy (NCBI): domain Eukaryota; kingdom Viridiplantae; phylum Streptophyta; class Pinopsida; order Pinales; family Pinaceae; genus Pinus; species Pinus albicaulis. The sequence goes on from CM076575.1 coordinate 1,446,526,801, forward strand.
GCAGATCTGAAGGCACATTAGTAGATCCAGCCTTGGAGATTGCAGATCTGAGGAGATATTTGCAGATCTAGCTCTGTAGGGTGCAGATCTGGAAAGATAGCATTAGATCCAGCCTGGGAGATTGCAGATCTGAGGAGATATTGACAGATCCAGCCTAGATCTGAAGAGATAACATCAGATCCAGCCTTGGAGGTTGCAGATCTGAGGAGATATTGGCAGATCCAGCATAGATCTGAAGAGATAGCAGTAGATCTGAGCTAGGAGGACGCAGATCTGGAGGGATAGGACGCAGATCTGGTTTGGAGGCTTCAGATCCAGTAGATCTGAGCATATAGGACGTTGATCTGATGAGCATGATCATGTGAGTGGGCCTTGACAGCGTTTTCCAGCATTCCTAGTCTTGGGAGGCTGATCTATTCATCTGGAGGTCTTGTGACTAGCACTCCATCTGTTTCTGCGCTGTCACTAGCAGAGACAGCGTTTTTATTGGTGAGGGTTTGGAGGACTGAAATCAGCCATCTTCTAGTCTTCAGCTCATAGTTGCAGTCCAGCAGCAGTTCTTCATAGCAACTCTTCAGCCAGCTAGGACACTGTCCTTATTTGCAGCCATCATTTGTTCTGAGAGGGTCTCCACTTGCCTAGGGCAAGGATAGGTGCACTTATTCTGATTATTTTGTACTCCTCTCTATGTACTTTCAGATTAATAAAATGGCTTAGTTTTCTGGCATTCTATGTGTACTTGTTCCATGATCTGGTTCCAGCATTGTATTTTCTATATCTGTCTGGCATATTTCTGTGTATTACTGGTTGTTTCCCTTTGGGGATATTACAGTGGTATCAGAGCATAATTCTGGCTCAGCCTGTGGTCTATGACATCGGGAAAGAGATCATACAGAGCAATAGCAGTTGCAATACCAGAAACGCAGTTGGAAAAAGGGCCAAAATAAAAAGGGTCAAATTTTGAAGTTTGGAATTAGAAGAAACGTTTTCTGGGTTTTTCTGGGTTTTGGACAAGGATCACCTTCCCAAATTCTTGGAATTTTCTGAGTAGTTTTCAGTAGGTAAATCAGAGGTCGAAGTTAAGCAGCAGTATGGTTTTGCAGCAGCCATGCAGTTTCTGAGGAGCCTGTAGGCACCTAGCAGAAAATGCCAATGGCAGGTGGTGATGATTCGAGGAGATGGGGGCCGACAGCATCGAGAGATGTGAGTCCAGCTCGATGGGCAGCCGTTTTTGCAGAGTGGCAGAGCTTAGGACAGGCATTCATGGATACTCTCCCCTTTGAGCGCTATCTCCAATATCGATGCGGCATCAAACCCCCTGAGCAGCACCAGCACAAGGGGCACGGACACCACCGTGATGACCACCGTGCGGCTAGTAGATTCCATTTGCCTATGTTTGATGGTTCATCGAAGAATTCGGCAAAGTCATGGGTGGAGAAGCTGGACATCTATTTCCAGCTTAATCAGATGACGCAGTCAAAGGCCATTAAGGTGGCAACATTGCATCTGGATGGAGGAGGCCCGGGATTGGTGGTTCCAGGGGATGGTGACACTCGGGCATTCTACAGTGATGACACATGCCGAGTTTACCCGGAGGGTGGTAGAGCGCTTTGACAGGAGGGATCCGGAGCAGCATTTTGTTGAGCTGACCAAGCTCAAACAGACTGGGAGTGCAGAGACATACATTTCAGACTTCTTGAGGATTTCGGTGATGGTACCTGATTTATCTGCAGCTCGGATGGGTTGCATGTTTGTGGAGGGGCTGTCAGAGCCACTTCGTGGCCTAGTCCGGTCGAACAGACCGGCTATCCTTCAGGATGCCATCAGCAGGACTCGGGACTTACAGGATGTCTTACCCAGGACTCGGACACCTTATCCCCAGAGACAGGCCTTCCAGCCTAAGGGTAAGGACACGAGGGCTCCGCCTCCCAAGGCGAATCCTGGACAAGGGCAGTTTGATGATGAGGCCAGGAGAGAGCTGAGGAGGAAGCGGTTGTGCTTCACTTGCCAGGAGCCATGGGCACCAGGACACAGGTGTGCGGCAGGGAAGGCACACTTCATTGAGGTCTTCTCCGAGAGCAGTGGAGAAGAGGATGAGGGAACACAGGATTGCAGGGAGTTCGAGGATACACCTAGTGAGACACAGGACTCACCATCATTAGAGACCTCCTTGACCGTGCCGGTTGATATCATAGTGGAGGAGATAGAGCCTACCCCGGTAGAGCCATCCATCGAGGTGATGACTGGAGCCGTGTCCGAGTCTTCGGATGGTAGCGGCACACGACAGATGGGTGAGGTATCAGGAGATATATCCATTATCGATGAGGCACTAGGGGATACAGAGGTATCGGATGATGGTCGCAGACAGCGGTATCATCGGCTTCGGACGGACCTTCGAGCTTTGAGGGAGAAGGTCGCGTCAGTACGGGAGACCATTTTGTTGCAGGACCAGGAGCTGGAGGGTATGAGAGTGACTTGTGCCAAGTCGGCGGCCAAGTTGGTCCGCATTGGGGAACAGCTGGATTCCCTGATGGTACAACCAGAGAGCACGAGGGAGCGTCAGATCATCCCCCTTCAGGCATGCATGGATGGGGCTAGCAGTATTGTTGGGTCATCTCTTCCCATTAGAGAGAGAGAGGCAGAGCCACCTAGTCAGGTCTCATATATTGACTTGGATAATGGTATGAGACGATTAGAGTTGCACAGGGTACAGCAGCCACGTGTTGAGGTTGGATGGCGAGAGATTTTGAGTTGGTACTCGATGGAGCAGACTATGGATGAAGAGGAGGTCTCAAGGAGAGATCTCACTGGAGATGCACTTCGACACACCATGGGGTGCAATGACTTTCTTCCCTTCTCACAAAAGCAAATAGAAGATGGTGGACATCTTAGGATGGATAACATCTCTCATGCTTGTGTTGGACATCCCTTGAGCCATACACATCATCATGGGAGGTTTTTGCCTACCACCTATTTGATTCTTGATAGGGTCTCATTGGTCCTTGAGAAGTTTATATTTCGAAATCCCATGAAGTGCAAAATCAGAAATTTGATTTGGGAGGATGGTAGCCCTCATGGGAGGAGTACCAGGATGAGGAGAAGGAGGCATCCACAAGTGATTGAGTGGATGGGAATGATGAGCAAGGAGCTAGGAGGCTACTTGCAGATCTGTGCTACCAGGCAGCAGGAGGCTTGGCTGCGCTGGTTACTCTTGAAAGAGTTTGGCCATCACTTGGCAAACACTCTTCCTAAGAGTAGGAGGTTGGGGAAGAGAAGGATGGATACTTGCATCATTGAGCAACATAGAGTATGGATGCATGGTGTTGATGTGTTACTCATATCATTCATTGTGTCTTCGTCACATGAGTTGCATGATGGAGGTATGGGGAGGCAACACAATTTCTTGTTGCTTTGCTGGGGAGAGCAAGGGCAGATTTGCCCCCACACTTTGCATGATGTTGCAGGAGGAGGAGATGGCACTATCTCCATGGTCTTTGATGGGGAAGCACTTCCATCTTGGGAGGTATTCCATATTTATTGCAGCATTATTAGAGGAGTCTTTGACAAGGAGCATGTCAAAGAACAGAGTCTTGTACTGACAGGAACTCATTTGCATGAGCTCACAACGTTGTCACCTTGGAGCAGAACATTATGGATGAAGTGTGCACAGCAAAGATATGGTGGATCTATAACCCATAGGTCCCAGGATCACGTCATATTTGTTGCACAAAGAGGAGGGAATGATGATAGAGACATCTATGGCATGTTCTTCTTGACTTGGGTTTCCAAGCATGAGGAGGATTACCTTCTTGCACCACATGAGACCTTCAGCATTTCCTTCATTTTGCTCTTGATCATGTCTTCATTTGTTGATATAGATCAGATCTGTATGGGAGGCTTGATTATGAGGGAGACACATGAGTTGAATGTGCCTTTGAGTATCTTCTGCACTACATGTTCTAATAGGAGCATGGGAGGAGGCATGGCCACCACTACTACATATGTGTTCTCTTTTGAGGTGGGCCATGAGATTGATATTCATCCATTGTACAGCTATGGGCAAGTGTTTGGCCTTATGTTGTTGTCATATTCAGCCATTTACTATCCATTAGTAGATATGATGAATCTTGTACATTGCTTGCCATGTAATTTTCTGAAGTTGCAGTGGATGAGACTGCGTTGTATCCTTGTGAGAGATTGTTTGCATTATGTATCCTCATGTAGAACCTTCAGCGAACATCTCATTAGGGTGATCCATGATGACCATGTCATATTCTTCATGGATGGTTTGTTTTGGGCCAGCTTGTTCTTCATTGATAGAGGAACCTTCTATGGTGGATTGTTTTTCACTTTGCCATTGGAGGGCAATGATTTTGCAACCCAGGATCAGCATAGACTCTACACTTGTCATGAGTGGAGAGGAGGACAGCATGGGGTAAGCTATGATGCTTGCCAAGTTCATATTTTCAGCCCACCTTCATTACCAGAGCTTGAGGTGGAAGGAGATTTTCAGGAGTTGCCTTGTTGGGAGGTGGCTCATTTTGTCTGGATGATTGCTTGGAGATGGAGGATCCACAGGAGGGAGATATTACTCATTATATTTTCGACTCCATGCCTTGATTGGAGAGAGGTGACGAGTTGGTTCACAGTTGATGGGCCAGCTTACACAGTCATAGATGCAGAGCAGCAGCGGTCATGGTCTTCAGTCATAGCCAGAGGCAGTGAGCAGTCCGAGCCATGGGACTTGGGCTATTATTGGCCATGGTGGCGATGGGATCCGGGAGGACTATTGATTGGCTGGCACCATGAGAGGCCAGTTTGGGATCCTGGCATTGAGATATCCCTTCAGATCAGGGTGATGCAGGGGACAGAGAGGTTTCAGTGGGACCCAGGCACATTTTGCAGTATTGGCGGGGAGCATCAGCTAGAGAGTAGGCTTGTTCCAGCATTGCTTGAGAACAAGCAATTTTTGCCAGATGAGGAGGCCACTTGGGAGAGCGAGCAGACTTTACAGCATCCATCACTTCAGTTGCTTGAGGACAAGCAACGTTGCTTGGAGATTGTAATATTCCCAATTAGCCTTGCTAATTGGAATATTTCATTTTTGTTTAATTTTGCCGCTTTAGCTAGAAATAATAAATAAAGTGAGAAATAAGAGGGGTCACCTCACTTTATTCACCTCACTTTATAAAATAAAGTGTTTTCCTAGTTGATTAACGTTATAACTTAGAGAGGGGGCCTTGGGGGGTCCACATGGATATGAGGGGAGGCTTCACGCTGACCCAAGGGTAACTGCGCAGGCTAAGGAGAGTGAAGGACGCAGTCAAAGTTTTGGAGGGAGTTTAGCACTATAAAAGGTGGGGTTCTCACCTCATTTTGGCATGCATGATTTGATATTGATATTGCTGTCTATTTCCCTTTTGAGATATTACAGTTTGCACTCCTTTGTTGAATCACCAGAGTGCCACAAATTATGCCAAGTCATGGAAATTGACTCCCCATTCCAATTGTATGTAATGCCTAATTCTAGGGTAATCGATTTCCAAATTTTGCACGTCATGGAGCAGTTGAGGAAAATATGGTCGATGTCCTCACCCTCTTCGTTACATAATCCACACTTGGAGGAGCCATGAAACGATCCCTTTGCAAGGTTGTCCTTTGTAGGCTCACGATTAGTGAGTGTTGATTTTTGTAGCATCTGGAAGTGTTCCAAGTCTCAAACTTTGCAGGGAGGCTTGGACAGCAACATTCCAAAGAACCCAGAAATTGTTTGTGGAAATTTTACTCGGTTCATGATCTATTAAAATAATTAATTATTTTAATAAAGACCCTAAGTCTAAACTTAGGGAAATTAAATAATTGAAGGGTATTAATAAGTCAGAGTGTGAATCTTTTAGAAAACATGGATCAAGTCGAGTTTTAATCTTAGCCATTGATTAATTTTCTAATATGGGCTGTTGGTTCTCCAACGAGAAGATTATAAAAGAAGGTTTGAGAGTCATTTGGAAAATAAGCCGGGCATACACTCAGTACCCGAAGGAGATTGTTTCTGAAGTAAGAAAATTTGATTTCAGTGGGAGAGTTGCAGGGCGAAGAGTTTGCAGAAGTAGGAGTAAGTCAGAAGTGATCGAGGTCAGGGACAAAGGGAAGCAGTGGGCCACTGGAGGCAACTTTAGGTTGCAACGCAGAGAAACCATGCAGTCCCTGTGTAGACTTACGCAGTACAGCGCTGGGATTGCACAGAGAAACACGTAGACAAACACATGAGCCAGCAAAGGTTGATCAGGGTGTCAGAGAATTGTCTGAGAGCCGAGAATTCTGTCTCAGGGGTTTCAGATTTTATTTGCCAGTATATTTCCTTGTAAACATATCATTTGTTGTGAATGTTGCAGTAGTATTTATTTCGATATTTGGGAGAATCGACTAGTGAACGAAAGTCTACTGTTGCAGCAGCAACGCAGAAGGGTTCATGCAATTTTCCAGGAAGGGAAAGAAGCATGAGAAAACAGATGGATCACGATGTCTCTGTTTTGGCATCCAGACATGAGTAAGAATTTGCTTGCGTATCAAGTACTGCTTCTTCTGATGTCTGGTATATTGATAGTGGAGCCTTTGCTCACATGACTGCAGTACGGGACTGTTTTTCCGAATACCAAGAAGAGCAAATTAATTTAAAATAACCATGGGTAATAAAGCAAAATGCACTCTTGTTGGGAGAGGTACCGTAGTTTTTCAGACAGAGGCTGGAAATAGGATCCAGGCCACGAATGTACTGCATGTGCCTAGGTTGGGGATGAACCTACTCTCAGTGTCTTAGCTTCAAAACTGAGGTTATGCCATTTACTTTATTGGCAATAGAGTTTATGTCAAACACCCCATTTGGAAGAAGGCGCAGATCGATGTAAGAAGCAACAGACTTTACAAGTTGCAGCTTGAATCCCCAACAACACTGGTCGAAATGGACCTGAATGAGCTATGGCACAGAAGAATGGGGCATTTGCATCATGGGGCGCTAAGAATTCTCCAGAAGATTGTCACAGGTGTTCTAGAGCTGAGCACTAAACGAGATGATGTCTGCAAGGGGTGCGTTTTGAGAAAATATGCCAAGGCAGCGTATTAAAGAAGCAACAATAGGGCCAAGGGTGTATTGGACTTGATACACTCAGACATCTGTGCACTGATGTCCACTAGAGCTCTTAGTGGTATCGAGTACTTCGTCACCTTCATTGATGACCATTCCAGGAAAACATGGATCTACTTTTTGAAGACCAAGGATGAAGTATTTAGTCGGTTCAAAGAGTTTAAGTCTCTGGTTGAAAATCTGATAAGGTAGCGGATCAAGGTATTGCGATCAGGCGGAACTCACTGGATTTTGCACAAGGGAAGGCATCAAAAGGGAGTGGACAACTCCATACAGTCCAGAGCAAAATGGCGTGGCAGAAAGGAAAAACAGGACTATTGTCGTGGCAAAAAAGGCAATGCTGTATCACCAAGACATGCCCAAAATCCTGTGGGTTGAAGCATGTAATACAATTGTCTACATTCAGAACAAGACTGCTCACGCTGCATTGGGAAAGATCACGCTAGAAAGTGTCTTCACTGGCAGTAAGCCTGAAGTGAGTCACTTTAGGATCTTTGGCAGTACAACTTACTGTCATGTGCCTAGTGAGAAGAGAAAGAAGTTGGAGATGACTGCAGAAAAGGGGTATCTGGTAGGATACAACGAGAATGCAAAGGCATATCGCATCTACATTCCTGAGAGCAGGAAAGTTGTGGTGCGGAGAGATGTGAAGTTCATGGAGGAGAAGGCCTTCAGAAGATCTCGCGAATTTCCTTTTGCTACGTAGTCTGAGGGGGAGCCTCTGGTTCAGCCCTAACAACCAGTAGTAGAAAATTCAGTTGCCTCTCCAAGGCATAAGTATCCAAGGGACGTGTCTCCAAGGGATTTGCAAGAGGGAGAGCCGGTAAATCCACCCATCACTAGTGGAAGAACGAGCAAGGAACTTCGTTTATTCAGATTCTGAAGGATGCAGAGGACTTTGTCGGAATCCCCCAAAATGAGAAAAGACAGCGTAAGCAGCCTGAGAGGTCCCCGCATGAACCAGAGTTTTGGGCTGAGCCACATTTGTTGCTAAGATAAGTGGGCAATCCTTATATAGGTGCTGCACCTCATGGCACCTCATGCATCTGAAGGGGACCCCTTCATAGTCGAAGATTTGGCTTCTGGAGATGTTTCTGTAGTTCAAGACATAGCTCTCGACCAGCCCTTCACGCGTATCCAGGTGCACAAGGATCCTCGCCATCAATATATTCCTGATCTCCATATAGGATCTATCATGGTCTAAATAAATTCCCAAATCCTTGCCAATGCATCTGAGGACATCCTCCATCCAGAATTGCAACGACAAATCTGGAAGCCGAACCCAGATAGGACCAGCTCCAATCTTGTCCTTGTCTGGGTCAAATAGGGGTGTCCATCGCTTAAGGAGGACCAGAGTCATTTCAATATGCCAATACTTCGATAAGACCCAGTTAACCATGTCAGGATGTGGTAAAATTAGGGCAAACCATCCTCTGTTCATGGTGAGGACAGCAGGGAGTTGTTTAAGGATATTGCCCTAGATCTCGGATGTCCATCTTTTGAGCCTGGACGAGGTGTAGTTCTGCCCTCGAACCCTTCCAACTAAAACTGTTTGCTTGGTCTCCTCAGCTTGCTGCATGCTTACACCCTCTCCAAACACCAGTTATCTGGCCTTTTCGCGGCTCTTTGTGCACCTTGCCTTCTTCTTTTCGGTCCTGTGTAACAGAGTGTCCTATGAATTCCTTCTTCCTCGGGGAGCATATCGTCAAAATTCGAATTCTTGTTCTCTTCTGGCTGCTGGGTTGGAATAGGTAACCCTTCAAAGCTGCTCGATGCAATGACAGGAGTAGGGCACCCAAGAAAATCCTCCTGTGCAAGCAGTTCGTCTGCTGACCCTATTCCAAGATGTTCGAACCCGAAATCCCCTTCAAGGGCACCTCCCAGACTTCCCGATATTTCTGCATGTGCAATACACTCTTCCGTAATGGATGGCACCTGCTGCTGATTACACAGGTGTAATATTTCCATTTTTGGTATCACCCATGACAGGGCTAGGAGGGACTTCCAGAGTTAGGAGCAGACAGGTCACATGTACAGATTGGTGCTATCAGTGGGCTCAGGAGCTTTTCGGAGGAGTTTTGAGGAGTTTTCATGGTGTTCGGAGGCATTCGCTTGATATACTCCATCATCCGAGCAGTTTGGCTTTTGTTCCGATGCATTCCGATAACTTTCGGAATTTTGAGTTATTTATGGGCTTAACTCAGCTAATTATGCTCAAGGTGGCATTCCGGGAGGAATACATGATGGAACACCTTAGTGTAATAGCTCATTGGAACCGGGATGAGGAGACCTACACGATGGGACAGTTAGACACAGATTTCAGTGACCGGAGAAGGCGTGGTAGCTGATTTACCCTTTTCTGCATTAAAAAGGAATATTTTATAATATTTTAATAAAATGGAAAAGTGCTCCATGAATAAAATAATAATAAAATAATGCTCTAGAAGGCTCCAAGGGATCTATAAAAGAAAGGGAGGAGGCCATTGGGAGACATCTTTGGAGTAGATCATTTTCTTGTGTATGAGAGGTTTGAGAATGTGGATTCTCTACTTCAGCCGTAGCCCCGGGACGGAAACCCTCGGGTGATTTGTGAGTATTGGACGGAAACCCAATACTCTTGAGGAGACTTCACTTAGGAGTTTCACAGAGCTTCAGAGTTTGGTGTGAGGATCATTTAGATCTTCAACTTGGGCTTCATCATTTTCAGTGGGTTCAGTGTCAGCTGTTGCTGAAGGGAGAGTGCAGTAGTTGAGTTTGTGGCCAGCGCCGTTCAGCAGCTTATCTTGGTGGCCAGTTTTCTATCTCAACTCTTTCTGGGTCAGATCTATATGTAAACCACTTTTTATTATCTATAATAAAAGCTGAGATTTTTCTCGTTCTATATGGTATTGGATTGCAGTGTTTCCTGTCTTTTTATTTTACATGGCAATCTTCTGTTGAATGAATGTTTATTTTACGGCAAATTGTGGTATTCAGTATTTTTCTGCATTTTTAGTTAAAATATCCCATCCGGGATATTACAGTGGTATCAGAGCTTTGATCTTGGCTTAGCCGTGGGATTGTTCTGAAAAGGCCAAGTTCAAGGGTTTTATTGCAGTTCATGACTGAGGGTTTCAGATTGTGTGCAGTTATTTCTCAAAACACCGAAGTATTATTTGTTTGTTAGTGCTGGAAATCAAGCTCATTCGCCACATTTACAAAGAGCCACTCTCTGAGGTCAATTCTGGAAAGATTAAACTCTTTATGTGGTAGTTGAGGCAACGTGAAAATGAGTTGTGGCAAAACTTATAAGTCCATGCACCGAGGTTGCTCAATTCATTGTTGTGTGGAGTCACAAATCAAAGATTAGTCGAGAAAGCGAGTTGTCGCATCATTAATCGCAAATTGATTGTCAAGGGACCACGATTCGTTTAGCAACCAAATTCTCCATATTGTAGGGGCTGAGATTGCATTGACGTGAAACACCAGGTCGAAGCCTGGGTGTTGACGTTGTGGCAGAAGTTCGAATTTTTAGCGGGAGAAGGTGTGCAATCATTGAATCTCTGTTGCAGTCGCTATCGGAGTGGAAGAAGTGCAGGAGAGCACGATTGTTTTCATAAAGGAATTAGTGGCTTCGTGGGGTTCGAGTGATGCTGATACCATCGTTGAGCAATCAAATTCTTCGTCGCTGTAGAAGTGGAAGCCAAGTTTAATTTATTCAGTCGACGCAACGATCTGTGGATCGAGAAATTTACATGCAACCAATACGTGACGGGCATGAAGAAATGTAGAAATTACACGATCTACGTGGAGTCTCGATCCTCGATTTTGGATGCCAATGGTGCCAGCCGTCAGGATTGATGATCGCCGACGAGTTCAAGTGGGAGCGTTGTGCGATTGAACATGTGCACAGAGCTTGATCGACCAGTTTCAGAGGTGCGACAAATTGCAAGTGTGACTACTCCAAAATCGAAGACAAGTGGATTGTCGGCGACGGGAATAAATAAAATCGCAACTGTCACGAGCCGGGGTTGATGCGATGGTTCGCTGTGGTAATGATGTGCCTGCGGAATCTATGAGGGGATATCATAACAGTTGTTTGGTTGCCACCTATTCCGGAGAATCGAGCATAGTTGAAATTTCCGGTGGCATAATTTATATTCGGAATCATGGTTGGCATGGCATTTTAACATCGTTTTGCTGCATATTCATTGGCACGACAGGGTCCGTAACGGAAAGGTCGCATTTTGCTGGGAGAAGAGGGCGCAGAGTATAGTGTGAATGCATTAACCAAGCGCGAGCAGTTATAAGGAAACCGCATTCGCATTATCAATAGGGTGACGAATTCCGAGTTTTTGCACAAGGCATCCGCTTTCATTTCAGGAGACAAGTTTAATTGCCTAGCCGAAGCCGAAGGTTTATTTCCAGCGATGAGATCATTGCATTCATTGAGGTCAACAGGAAATCCTACGTGCATTTTTAAAGAGCACAAAATTATCTTAGTGATTGGTCCTCTCGGCCACTGAAGTTCGCGCGTTTGTTTGACTGTGGATCACACAAGTTGCAAAGAAACTAAGCATAAGTGTGTATTGGAATTAAGCGACGGTGCAAATGATGAAGCCATGAAACAAAAAGAAATTGCATACAACTACCATGGAGATTGGTCGATTCAACGTGAAGCCACCATTGTTGCAGGATAAGTGGACAGGCCGCACGTATCTTCTGGGTTGACGTTGGCCAGAACAAGCTTACATAGAGAAGAAATCTACAGTTGCTTGTAATCGGGCCAGTATTGGGTTGAGCATTATTATTTCAACAAAACATGTGCGATCTGACCTCTTCATTGGTGGGCATGTTCATCGTGTTAGACGAGGCTACTGCAAGGGCCGAGTCCCGCGCTCTGTTGCCAATAGTCGCACACACTGACAATCATCATTCCGGCGACGAAACATATGAAGGCAAGAGGGACCGAGTTGGATGCCAAAGAGAGCACGATATTACCTGTGCTACTCAATTAGAGCATGGAGAAATTTTGAGCATGGGGGCAATTTACAGGTCAGGTTACTAAGTTGTATGTTGTCTGATTTTTGCTATTTATAGCCTTATATTTGTCAAGACTATCTCATGTAGTTGCTTGGGTATTAGTCACGATTTTATATTATATTGTTATAGTAGAGGCCAGAGTCTTGAGCTATCTATACTTGTCATTTATTTTCATATATCAGCATTTTCTATTGCTTATATAATGCTGAGTTACAACAACTCAGGAATGCAATACTGAGTTGGAACAACTCAGAATTGCACGTGCAACATTGTGCAAGCAATCTGTATGATAAAACATTTCACTGGGAAATATAGAAAACTCAGAAAAACAGTGATCTTCTCATTGGTTGAACCATGGAGGGATTCCTAAACAGTTTGATGAAAATAAAAATAGAAGTTGGTTCCTTGAACCACCATGCATCAGAAGACCAGAACACCAAGTAGAACAACAAGCCTCTTTCAAGAGAGATTTGTGCCATCCTTCAAAAAGGACAGCCAAAAGATTTGCAGGGAACATTGGAGATGGGTCACAAATTTTTTGCACTTGGAACAGATCTGAAACACATGAAGATGTCATGGAGAGTCTTGGCCAAACTAGAGGAGTTTAATGAACTCATGTCCACAATAGACCAAGCAGAAGGGAAGAAACTGATTTGGGCTCTAAAGCCTGCTATGCTTGCTCTTATACAACCCAAATTCTTGGAAGAGCCTTGTGAAGGGGTCACACTTCCAGTTGCAGTTTGCCTCAGTAACATCATGAAATTGACCGCACCTATAGAGCCATATAATGATGATGTTATGAGAAGGATTATGAGGTTGATTGTAGGGACTTTTTAAGATTTGGACAACAGTGCAGGCTCTACCTTTGGGAAGAAGCTGGAGATTCTATGGAGTATGGCCACAATCAAGACTTATGTCATCATGTTTGACCTTGAGTGTGATGACCTGATTTTGCAGATGTTCCAATGCTTCTTCAGCATTAGGAGACATCATCCTGATACTGTCATAGCACACATGCAGTCCATCTTGTCATCATGTATGAGAGATCATGAGACCATTGGCCGAGAGTTGCAGACCTGATTGTCGAGCATTTGGAGGAGAGAGCAGTTGGTCTCGTCCGCTGCTTATGAACTAGCCCAAGGGCTAGTTGAGCAGAACATTGAGTTTCTCAGGAGACAGTTGACCAGGGAGGAGCGGCTCCAGTTTGGTGGGTTAGACAACAGAAATGAGCTAAGGAGGAAGGAACTTTGCTTCATTTGCAAAGAAATTTGGGGGCCTGATCACTCATGTTTGAGAGATGCAGATGAGGTGGCAGAGGTAGAGCAGGTAGACGTTCCTTCTGTATGCCAGGATGAGGACTCTTTTTCAGATGAGTCCATGGGATCATATGAAGATGCTTCTGGGGAGCGAGAGCAACCATGCAAAGATGATGATGACAGTAGACCAGAGCTATGTTCTAGTGTGCAGGGTGAGCAGTCACGGGACTCTATGAGAGATACTTTGGGTGATGAGTCACTTGTGACGATTCAACCAGAGCAACATATGATGGAGCCTGAGTTAGCAGAGGAGGATACTATGGACATCAGGCATGAGATTTCCTTGGGTGAGGTCCAGATGGGTGCCCACATTGAGTCCATGATGGATATGCGGCTAACCTTGGGGTCTGCGACTGAGGAGGAGCAGTCAGATGCACAGACACCGAGTACAGTGACGGCAGTTGCAGATCCATATCCTCTAGAGATGTTGGAGGTCGATGGGATAGTTTTGCAAGGAGTTTTACATTCCCGATGAGAGGGATGAGTTGTTGGAGATGGTGGAGCATCCATCTTTGGGCCGACACATTGATGAGGTACAGATAGATGTACATACAGTCGGCCGAGCTGCAGTACTTTCAGTGAGTAGTACTCTCCAGGAGTACATCGATGGGGCTTGCAGCATGTCTTGCCCACTTTGGCCCACTATAGAGAGAGGGGCTTCCTTCTATAGGCAGTTTCCATTGGTAGACAGGGCAGAGCAGTGGGAGTTGATTACGGGCTGGCGACAACACCCTGGTCATGTTCCATGTGTAGTTGTTGCTACATTGGATTCTTCTTCCAGGATGGACTGGCGGGAGATCATGAGTTGGTACCCTCTTGATGGTACGGTATTTTTCATGGCGAGCACAGTGGAGCAGGGGCCCTTAGACACAGTAGATGTTACAGATTCCAATTGGCAGGAAGGCACCGGTTGTCGTTACTTCAGGACTCCTTCCCAATTCCAGGAGAACAGGATCAGCATTGGGTTGAGTCAAGACTTGGATTGGAGAGAGGTGATGAGTTGGTATGCAGTTGGTGGGGCAGCATATGCAGTTACAGGTACAGCACAGCAGGAGCCCGGGAGCATTGATGCTTGTTGGTGGTCTTCACCTCTGAGAGCATCAGCTATAGCCAGAGACAGTGCGCAGCCTGAGCCGTGGGACTTGGGCGATGATTGGCCATGGTGGCATTGGGATCCGGGAGGATTGTTTGTTGACTGGGACAGAGAGAGATCAGTTTGGGATCCCGACATTGAGGGATCTATTCCGAGAGGTTTGACACAGGTGCATAACAGCACCCAGAGGTTGGTATGGGATCCAGGCATTGGGTCTGAGATGCGGCGGGCCAACAGAGTGGCCCACATATTTCGATTGCTTGAGGGCAAGCAATCTTGGGGCGAGAGGTCTGTAATGTTCCCATTTTTGGTATCACCCATGACAGGGCTAGGAGGGACTTCCAGAGTTAGGAGCAGACAGGTCACATGTACAGATTGGTGCTATCAGTGGGCTCAGGAGCTTTTCAGAGGAGTTTTGAGGAGTTTTCATGGTGTCTGGAGGCATTCGCTTGATATACTCCATCATCCGAGCAGTTTGGCTTTCGTTCTGATGCATTCTGATAACTTTCGGAATTTTGAGTTATTTATGGGCTTAACTCAGCTGATTATGCTCAAGGTGGCATTCCGGGAGGAATACATGATGGAACACCTTAGTGTAATAGCTCATTGGAACCGGGACGAGGAGACCTACACGATGGGACAATTAGACAGAGATTTCAGTGACCGGAGGAGGCGTGGTAGCCGATTTACCCTTTTCTGCATTAAAAAGGAATATTTTATAATATTTTAATAAAAGGGAAAAGTGCTCCATAAATAAAATAATAATAAAATAATGCTCTAGAAGGCTCCAAGGGATCTATAAAAGAAAGGGAGGAGGCCATTGGGAGACATCTTTGGAGTAGATCATTTTCTTGTGTATGAGAGGTTTGAGAACGTGGATTCTCTACTTTAGCCGTAGCCCCAGGACGGAAACCCTCGGGTGAGTTGTGAGTGTTGGACGAAAACCCAACTCTCTTTGAGGAGACTTCATTCAGAAGTTTCACAGAGCTTCAGTGATATTGGAGTGAGGATCATTCAGATCTTCAACTTGGGCTTCATCATTTTCAGTGGGTTCAGTGTCAGCTGTTGCCGGAGGGAGAGTGCAGCAGTTCAGTTTGTGGCCAGCGCCGTTCAACAGCTTATCTTGGTGGCCAGTTTTCTATCTCAGCTCTTTCTGGGTCAGATCTATATGTAAACCCCTTTTTATTATCTATAATAAAAGCTGAGATTTTTCTCGTTCTATATGGTATTGGATTGCAGTGTTTCCTGTCTTTTTATTTTACATGGCAATCTTCTGTTGAATGAATGCTTATTTTACGGCAAATTGTGTTATTCAGTATTTTTCTGCATTTTTAGTTAAAATATCCCATCCGGGATATTACAACAGGCGCAGTGTCGACGGAGATGGTATTGAGAAAATTGGTGAGGCCGGGATATTAGAGCTTAAAATCAGATACTGCTCCGTTAAGCTCAGGTTAACAACCCTAAACCTTGATATTCCAGATGCTGACACGGCAACCTCCATGTCCATGTGCCGGGTTCCAGCTGTTCAGTCCCCTTCAGCAAAACACCCTCATGAACCCCAACTGTTTGTTGAGGTGGGTAGTTTGACCATATTTGGGCAGGCTCTAAAGTATCGGAGGAATAATCCAACTGTTCCTCCTCCATAACGACATTGCTCGCAGAATCGGAAGAGTCCATTGAAAACTGCCAAGAACCCAAGCCCTCCTTCCTTTGCGGTCGTTCGAAGATGTTCTGTGCTTGTAGCTGACAGTAACTCCGCTGGGGTCCAGAGGTGAGCAGGGAATTATTATTTCCCCATATGTCGGGTTGTCTCCTTCTGCAAACCACAAGACCTTCGGGAGTCTACCCAACTTGCTTGCCCGTGACAGTGCTGTGGCAGATAGGCTCAAGGATATCTCTAATCGTTGGTAGCAAACTATTACTTAGGTCAGTGAACACAGCTGCTCCACATCGGGTGCTGGGTGAAGCACTGCTTAAATGCCCTGGTGTAGGAATCAAACTAGAGAGAGACCCTCATCCGCCATTGCTAGGGTTGTATGCTCCATGGCTAGGGTTTCGCCATCGAGCCTCAACCTCAACTCTATTTTGCCTTTTCTCAATGTTGAGACACAATCACATTGTTTGTCATTGTGCTAGAGTTCTAAAGGGCCTTAATAGTAAATTAAAGTTCAACCTGATCTGGTTGTGGATGCTAGTCATTCTTGAAGAATTTCTGTATGATGATTTATGGATGTTGGCTTATTTAAGTTTAAGATTAATTTTTGGAGCTTTGGTCAACTATAAAGATGCTTGAATAAATTGTTCAACTCTGTCCATATTAGATAAAAGCTTTGATATGTGCCATGCATAGTTGTGCTGAAAGACTCTCTCTGTTGATTTTCCAAGGTTTTCTAATTTGAGAATTACTTTTTATGATTTCTAATATTAACCTTTCTTGAATACCCATTCATCATAAAGCAATTACATAAAAGATCTCAACAGTAGAGACACAAATGCCAATAGGATCATAAAGAGAGCCAAACAAGAGACACAAGTATTTTACCTTGGGAAAAACCACTTGGGGGAAAAACACAACCACCTTTTCCTTAGAGACATTCTTCAAGTCGACAAGAGATATATCTAAACCTTTTAATCAAAATGAATGTCAAATTGACCAGCAAAAAAGTCCTGGTCAAACCTAGTCAACCTATCCTCTTGACAAGTCGATAATTTGTCCACTAAGTTTGGTTTGGTTTGATTTGCTAGGAACGAATTTCGGCCTATTTTTGCACCAGAAAACCTTGTACTTGCTTCTTGGAGATGCCCAGAAATTTGGCCTTTCTGTCACATGTGTGAAGTCAATAATAGAGAAAATTCCACGTGTGTGGTCAAACAAGAAAGAGAGAGCTCAATGTACTGCTGTATAACTTCGGCCTTCTTCTTCTTTGTCTTATTTGCTTGGATGAAAAGAGAGATACTTCTTAGGTGTGATTCAAATTGTGTCAAGGGAAGGAAGTCAAATGCCTTTATATAGTGATATTGGGAGGTCGAATAGGTGAGATAAGGGGCAGGCTGACTTGGACTTTCTTGGAGCTAAAATTCAAAATTCAAAAATCAAAATTTCTCTTTTGAAGCCGACATGAAGAACATAATGAACCATAATAAGTGGTTCAAAATGCGTCGACATTAAAATTGATATGTGATTTTTCTGGAAAATATTTTATATAAATCATGAATCACAAAAGCTTGCATTTTGAGATTTTTTCACTACACGAAATGGAAGTTGCCAACAAAGTTCATTTATTTGAACAAACAAGATTTAAGGGTTTCAAAGAAGATAGCCGATCTGGCATTGTTCTCTGGTTTTAGCTATCCATCTATGTCTTGATGATGAACCACAGTAAGTGGTTTGAAATGTATTGACATTAAAATCGATGTGATTTTTTCTGGAAAATATTTTATATAAATTATGAATCACAAAGCCTCAATTTTGAGATTTTTTCCCAACACAGAAGAGAAGTTGCCAACAAAGTTCATCAGTTTGAACGAATGCGATTAAGGGTTTCAAAGAAGATAACTGATCTGACGTTGTTCTTTGGTTTTAGCTATCTAACCAAAGAAGATAACTGATCTGGCATTGTTCTTTGGTTTCAATAACTGATAAGCGATTTTTCCGGAAAATATTTTATATGAAGAACATGTCTTATATTTATTGTTACATATATTTAGAGGGCTAAAAATATTAATTATGAAGATCAACCATAGCTACAAAAATCAACACTATCCAACCTAGTGTAATATCACATAAGGGAGAATGCAGTAATATTAAAACACAATATAAGAACTGCAACAAAGTAAACAATAAATCTAAATACATATCAGAATGCACAGAAATAGATGAGCCATTTTATTATATAGGAGGTGAAAAAGCAAGTACAATAGTGCTCAAAATATGAGACACTCAAGCCAAAGGGATGGCCTGGAATGACCCTGCAATGATCCCATAAGAAGGACTGCGTAACTGCTGAACTGCTGGAAGGTAAACTACGTTGTCCCTGCTGCAACTATTGGGACTGCAACTGCTTGGAAGATAGAAAGTCAGATCTAGGCAGAATGGGAACTCCGATGATGCTGAAAATGTAGATCAGGGCTCAATGATGGATTCCCAAGATAACCCAGAAAGGGTTTCTCAGATCTGTCAATCTAAGAAAACCACCCTCTTAGGTCTCCACATATATGCTGCTGGGAATGCAGATTTGAAGACAGATCTGATGATATGATGGCTGCAATGATGCACAATCAGATCTATGTAAGAAGGGTTGATCCCTTCACTAGATCCTTGGGCTAAAAGCTCAAGATCTAGCTCCTCCAATCTCCTCCACTGAAAATAGTTGCTGGATGAAAAACAACTTTAGAAAATTGCGCTGTAAGAGAGGGAGGCTCAATAGCTTGCTGCTAGATATGTCAAATCAGCTTCTGAATGATGGAAACAATAGATCCAATGTGAGGAGATGATCCCTCACAGGATTTTCAGCTGAAATACTGGAAACTTCCTTCCTCCAATAGATCTACAGGACTGGATTGTGCAATCCTTGAAGGGACTGCTGCTACATGGAGTTAAAACCCAATGCCCTGAACGCTGGATGTAGATCTGCTGCTCTTGAAAGGCTAGATGTGAAGAACAAAGTGGTAAGATGAATCCTCCACCCTTTTCCTAGCTGAATGCTAGAAACAACCTCCTGAATATGGCACCAATGCTTGATAAGGAATGAAGTACAATCCTCTTCCTTAGAGATCACTCAAAGAAAGTGTGTTTAAGAATAATTCTAGTGCATGGTCCCTCGCAGTCAGACACCACAGCTAAATTATTTTATTATAAACACACTTGGTTTCATACTAGATCATATTGTGTCGCAAAATTGGGTAAATTATTGAGGGTCTATGTCTAAAGGTGTTTTTCCCTTTCAAGGGTTGATATTCTAATCATTTTGATGTAAAAAATATTTTGGTGTATGTTCCCTCGTAGTCAGACACCATGGTTAAAATATTTGAGGGTGGAAAAATTATCAAATCCCTTTTAGAGTCAATTAATTAATTTTTTCTGGCTAAATTAAATTAAAATCCTAAGCCAGTAAATTAATTAATTTCGAGTCAAAAAATAATTATAGAGAAATTAATTTTTTTCCAAGTGGAAAAATAATCAAAATATTATGGGTCAAAAAGAATTCAATTTTTGGAGGTCCCCACCCAGGGAAAAATTGATACTTCTAGAAAATTTGAGCTCTTGGACCTTGGTGGTTAAGTCAAAGTCAAATTTTTGAGGAGATTAATCTAAAATATTAATTTTTGAATTAATAAAAAATGGTTTTTAAGATAAATTCAAAATTTTCCTCAAAAATAAAAATTCAATGCTGGAAATTAAAAGATGATCAAATTATTTTCGACGGTCGAGATTATTTTGACGAGAATCAAGTCAACTAGCTGTTATTTTTTTTCCACTTAGAGGGGTTTCTTTATAAAAAAAATCATTTAGCTTCTATTTCCCATCTTTGGATGAGAGTGATTTTGTAACGCTGGTATGAAGTTGCTGCTTTGCTGGGAACATTTTTTATCATAATAAAAAGACTTTGGGGTTCAGTTCATGGTGTTCTTCTATCCGCTGATTTGTGGTATGTGTTAGCTTTGTGTTTATCTTATATTGTGATAAATAATTTTTTACTGTTATTTCATTTTTCAGTGATAAGAACATTCTATTGGTATGAGTTATCTTAAGTGATTTGATTCACTATATGAATTAACAATTTATCTTGAGAATTTTTATAGAGATTTGCAGGTACGCTAGCCCTTGAGTTCACAGATTGTGGGAAAGATCCGACCTTGTTTGGGCTCTAAGCTTTCATTATGGTAGATTATTTTGCAGGAGGGTTTTGGCCAGTCTATCTTTTGAAATTATTCATCCAAAAAAAAATATTTCAAAATTCTCAAAATATTTTTATTTGATCTTGGGCTAAAAAAGAATTAATTTGCTAATGAAAGCTTGTAATTTTAATTTGTAAATATTGTTAAATATTTGTAAATAATTTTTAACCCTTGTTGTATTTTATAGTTTTCGGGGTTTTGAAATTTTATATATATATTTGAGGTTTGAAATTCTTTCTTTCATTTGTGTAGGTGATAGCTCAAGGGGTTTGAAGCAACAATTATTTTTTGGGCTATTCATTCAAGCAAGGAAGGCCCATCTAGGTCCTTGAGGGTAAGATTTAGCCTCCCCATCTCCCAGAAACTCAATGTCTAGCTGAAGAAGGAAGACGTTGGCCTTAAGGAAGTGATTTTGGGCATTTTTGTGGAGAAAATTTTGTGATTGCAAGGTTTTGAAAATTGTTTGAGGCCTCTAAGGCCTAGCTGTCCCCTCCTCCAGCCTAGTTGTGGCCCTTCCTCCTCTAGGTGAGCCACTAGCCCTCCTAGGCTAACCACATGCCATTTTTGGCCTTTTTCCTTGGCTGCAGCCCCTTCTGAGGCCTCCTCTCCTTAGCCGCAAGCCTTTTAGGGCTGACCGTGAGCCCTAGTGGTCCTTTCTATTAGGCCGCAGGCCCTTAAGGGCCTTAGCCCTAGCCTCTTCCCCCTCTTCTCCTCGGCCACAGCCCTAAAGGGCTTCCCTTGCCCTTTCCATAGCCCTTAGAGGGCTTTCCCTCCTAGTCGCAGGCCATTTTGGCTTTGCCATGAGCCCTAGAGGGCTTCAAACCCTCTCGGCCCCTTCCTTTGGCTCTTTTCCCTTGGCTGCAGGCCTCTTAGGTCTTCTTCTCCCTTGACCTAGGCCTTTTAGGCCTTTCTCTCTACATCATTCCCCTTCTTTGGCCTTGTTGCACTTCATTTGCCTCTTGGGGTTTTCCTATCCTTGTAGCCTGGCCGTAGCCCTATTTTTAGTCATCTCTGGTTTCTTCTATTATTTAGTGGACTAACATCTTGTGTTGCAATGATTTTCTTGCTAACACTGTGGTTGCAGGAAGTGGAAGTCATCTCCAAGCCTTCTAGCCCTCAACTAGGCCCTTGGGCCTCTTGGTTTGCTTCTCTATCTCTCATCTTCTTCTTTGTTTTGCTACAACCATCTATTCAGTCCCATATTACTAAATAAAAAACATTAAAAGTGACCAAAGATCATTAAGAAATCACTTTATTTCATTAACTAATTATTGGAGCTCATTTGACATTAATTGTTTGGCACCTTGTTGGCTTTTTGGAGGACCGAATCACTAATTTTCTGAGTTTACATAGGTCTGATATATGTGCTTTTGAGGTCTGATCTGAATGTTAGAAGTTTGATACATTGCATAAAAATGGTTACCAAACTAATTGGCAGTCATTGGAGGGTTTCTTGTTTTGATTTTATAGCTCATTATTGACATCTTGCATCATCTTCTAAGTGTTGGTATAATAATTTCAAAGTCTGATATAAATTTGTAGACCTCTAAATATAAGGTTGCAGCAGTAATAAATTGCATTACAGGCTCTAAAAGTAACTAAGGAACACATCTAATTCATGAGCATTCATTGTTAGAGCGATTTTGACTTGGATTTTGGTCAAAAGTTCATTAGTGTCTTGCATCAACAATTTACATACAAGTGTTTTTCATTGGTTTGGCATTCTTGCTTAAGGGACATAATTGACATATGTGTTGTGGTTCCCTCATAAGTACTCTAAAGGGTTAATTGAGTTGCTAGAATTGATAAATTTCTCTAAAGATAACATTGTGGATTGATGCTTTATTTCTCTCATTGATAGCTAGCATCATTGTGACATTGGTTCTAAGGAATATCTTTACTTGTCATCGCTATTGGTTTTCTTGTGGATCTATTTTGAAATAAGCGTACTAACATTGTGTATTGCAAGTGAGCTTCATATCGAAATTCATTATGTTGCTACTCAAGTCACTCTTAAAAGCACTTAATTGATAATCTTAATCGTGATAAAGAGTACTCTTGTGGTAATCTAAAAGAATTACTAGTTGTGTTTAAGCTCTCCCTCTCTCTCTCTCTCTCTCTCTTGTTTATCTAATTGGCACATTGGCACTCTATTGTTGATTGGCATTCTAGCATTGTTGTTTCATTGAGCACTTGTAATGTTCCTAATTAGGAAAAATAGTGATACACAAAGAAAACATCAGATTTACACCACAGAAATTTTCAAACTTTAGCATGCACCCATCAAAAACCAGAAATGTAGAAGCAGCTGAGCCATTTTATTAAAAACTGGAGAAAGAGTACCAGCTGAGCCATTTTATTAAAAACTGGAGAAAGAGTACAAATGTATGGAAGGAATGCACTTTTGCTTGCCTCAAAGGCAAGCAGAGCAAAGCCCAGGTGAATAAATATGTAGCCCGGATGCTGCTATCAACTGCCCAAGCACTGATCTACGCTGCCCCAACAATTCTGCACTATCTATTGCAAGGAAATAGCTGGAAATCCCTCCTCCAGTTCTCAGAAAATTCTGCAAAATTACCTCCAACCTCCTCAAGCAAAACCCACCAAAACCCAGAAAGGGTTTGGCCTAGGCCTAATCGCGACCTTCGAAAATTGACCCCCAAAGGCCCTATGCTCTCCACTGGCTGCCAAAACACGCTGTCTGTCAATGCACCAACAAACCTCCCCAAAAACACTCCAAAAAGGCTGCAACCTCCACCACAAATATTATCCTTATTTCTCTCGGCAAGTTCCAACCTCAATGAACAAGCTCCTCACTCCCACGGGTGCCCAGTGACACTCTTCTATGCAGGCCCAGGTGCAGCAAACTCACTTCAGAAAATAGTTGTCTCCTCCGACTCCCAAACTCCCCCAAAATCCTGCAAATTACTTGAGTTCCCTTCTCCTAATTTCCTCCGGCAATTGCTCCCCGAATGAACATTGAAATGACTCCCTCAAGAGCCTCACCTGCGTCCTCCAGAACTACGCATTGCCTGGAAAGTCTGAATGTAAATGCTGGAAAATTTACTGTAAGTCTTCTCCAGCTAGGTGTGAAAGAACCTCTCTAGGGTGGCACTTGAAGACCCCCGAAGAAAGTGTGAGTTCTCTGCTTGGAAAACTCGTGTTGAACAACAAGTGACCCAGCTAAGTAGCTAGAGCAATGGAGTTAAGTTTCATATGCCAAAAGATGCAAATGAGGTTGAGCTCACACCTTTTATAATTTCGTGGGCCTTCCTTCCCATGTAAGCCCCTCCACCAAGCAAATCGAATTCCCTCCAAGAATTTCGAACCATAGGCTAAGGTTAAGTGTGTTTTCATTTTGTGGGTGGCCCCCACATTCCACTAACAAAATAATATGACTTTCCTTTTAACTCCTAAGTCTTCTACCAAAATTTGAGTGGGTCCCATAGCCTCCAAAATTGTTCTCAAAATTGTGGGAATTAATCCCGTTCCAAAGCAATTTAGGAAGGGACATTACAATGCTTTTCTTTTAGTGAAGATTGTCATTACACATTGATTAAGTACTTCATTGTTTCTAAATTGAATATCGTTGTAATTTATCTCTAAGTGCTTAAGACATTTGACAATCTCACTAAAAATAATCTCTCATATTGCATCTACATCCTAGGTTTAATCTTACATTAATTAATTCATTTCCAAGCATAAGCTTGGTTGAAAGACTTTTAGAACCACTTTTCTCATCTAGTTTGTGAAGTCTAAACCCTCTTTAGTGGTTAAAATGGTGACCTTGCAATCGTTAGAGCCATAGTCTCTGCAGTGTCGAAGGCATCGGGTGGTTACATTTCCAGGGAATGTATCGTTAATATAGCCATTGCTATCTTTCCCTGGGCTTCTCTCCACAACCTACTCTAGAGACTAGTTTCAAAACAACTAAGGGAAAGGATTCACCTAGTTAGGCATCTAATCTAAAATAAACCAATATCTTGCATTTCACTTAGATTTTAGGAGTTGCATTTCATATAGGATAGTGAAGCACCCTAAGGCAACAACTGTTTATCTGGTGGCTTGATAGATAATTGACATAAAGTGAGTATTTTGACTCCATTTAAGGCACTGGTATTTTAAGTAATCTAATCAAATCATTGAACTTTTTAAATTAACCAAGTTGCTAGGCCATTCAGTTGTGTCTCCCAGACTTGTCAGTTGCTGACGGGGCTCTTCATCTTCACATTTCATAGGTACTACCCCCCATAGCCTACTATAGGGAGACAACTAGAACGGAGAGGTCGGGGATTAAAGTGACAACCCCCGACCTAATCATTGTCGCACCTTGCTTGTACAATTTGGGTGACAACAACTCCAACAATTGACAAACTCAATCCACAACTATGCAAAATAAATTCTACACAGAGACATGAGTCATTACAGACTCAACAAATACAATACATTAGGAAAAATTATACGCTATAATAAAGACAGTAATGTCGATTAGTGTGATTTTGTCGACTATATAAGCTTCAACCAACACATAGCCTTGAATCTCTCTTTTAAAATTTGATATTGCCCACAGAACACTGTCTTCTTTAACCTGT
Source organism: Pinus albicaulis (assembly GCA_034641835.2). Classification (NCBI taxonomy): domain Eukaryota; kingdom Viridiplantae; phylum Streptophyta; class Pinopsida; order Pinales; family Pinaceae; genus Pinus; species Pinus albicaulis. Next base: position 1,446,551,866 of record CM076575.1, read on the forward strand.
TGCAATAGGCTGATGCTACAATACAATAGATTTGACTTTGAAAGATTTGAACTGGATGTTAATTATGTTATTAACAAAAAAAATATGCAATGTGGTCGAATTTTGCCAGTAAGTTTTTCCTTCCTCGATATTCTCGCTGTAGACTGGGTTTGATTTCCATGCAAGTATGAGTTGAGTTTAACAAGTCGACCCAAGCCATAGAGCGAGTCGACTAGCACATTCCATTCGACCAACCTATTAGACGTTGACCAACTTTACAACATGTAGTAGTTCTTTTATCATCGTAGTTGAATCGACTATCCCATTGACTAGCATCGATAAAGCCAAGTTCTTGTCGGCTTCCATGTTATGTACCTCGACCATATCAACCACGTGAGAAAGTCGATTCACCTTTGTTTTATTGAAAAAAATTTGGTCTTCATGGATTACATAATCAATCCGATGATCCTTTCTCGGTTTGCCCGACCAGTAGGAGGGAATCATTCCGACTATATAGCATGGGTCAACCGACCAGATTTTCTGGCTTCAAAGCAAACTGAGCCTTTGGAACATCATATGTAAAGAAAAGGCTTTTGATAGCACCGACTATCCTGAATTAGTTTAAAGTCTTATACATCTCACAGGCTTCAACTATGTTTGCTAGTACGCAATATTGAAAGAACCGAACTATAGAAAAACACATTAATTGCTTCATGTTCTCATCGATGGCCTTTAATTTGGACATGTGTTGAATTATTTGACTGTTCGACTTCTCGGAATTGCTTCCAATATATTGTAGTTGATTTGACTTGAACTATTTAGTTCAGACTTTTTCATACATTAGATCCACTTCCATAATAATAGCACTGATATTAATCGGTATGGATGCCTCCAAATATTCACTGAATCTTTATAGTCAAGGATCACCATCGCTACTTCATTCCACATGACCAAAATGAATGCAATTCTCTTTAGCAGGAATCCCAACTAATGCTTCAAAAACAATGTCATCATTGTCTCTTGTGACACTACGTCGATGACACCAACAATTCTTCCAATCGGTTATTTCACTAGTCGATGAGAGCGGCATATCCACTCTGCCCGTCCTTTGAAAAAAAACAATTGCGCCTCCACAAAAAGTTAGGGTGGAAGAGCAGCTTTAAGGTTGATACGGTAGCTATGACTTGAATGCCAAACCATCATAAATCTACACAAAAACTAAATAATAGATATTTGTGAAAAATATCTCGACACCAACGCAATGGGCCATGTGAAGATGTCCAATATGAAGTAACAGACCTTGCCGCAACGTCCAATTTGGTAAACTGACCTTTCAGTCACGCAGATAGTAATTTGTACTTTGTACTTTGTTGGGCAATCAACTTTCATATTGTTTGCATCTGATACATGTTGCATTTAAGAAACGATAAACCCATCAATTTCCAAGTCCACATAATGAAGCCTCTACCAACTACTATCAACAAATATTCTCGCTTGCAGGTTTACGCAACATCAACAATCGAAAAGTAGATCTTCTAGCGTTTGAGAGCAATCTTCCTTAGAAAATTTGTAGATCTTCTAGCGTTTGACTTGTAGAAAAAATGACATTCTCGGTCTCAATCTTCTTTCATAAGTATTTCTCACAAAATTTAGACTTGCAACTTCTTTATACTTGCATACTTTTCGTTTTATCTCATCCTCTTCACTTTTTCCTTTGCAAGTTCGATCCACTCCTTCATTCACTACTACTGCCACCTAGCCAAACGAAGGAGGCAACGACACCATATGTTATAAACATACAATAAGCAAGAACAAACTACATCTTGATAGCAGCAGGAACACACATTACAAGAATACACAATGAAAAATAGAATATGGGAAGGAATTCCATCCAAGGTTCTATTAGACTTTGAGTATATTTATACATAGATAATATAGTTGGGGCAGTTGTATCTGCTCTCAACCTAACTTTATTTACTTTATCTTAGACATTTACCGAGTATTACTGACATTTACAAGATAAATAATATATGATGACAAATATAGGTCTAAGAGACCCATCAACACCTGGCTAACTCGATCCTGCCCCTATCCTAACCTTGACCTGCTGTCACACAACTCCAACCAGCTCTATTCACCACAAACACTCTACGACTAGCCTTTATTCCCAACGATTGTCCTTACAACCTCAGGGCCTTGCAATTGGCCTCACTAGACTTCAAACAAGCGTCGACCTATCAGAACAAGGCCTCAACCCCTTTCTCCAACCACAAACTACCCATTTTTGTTTACTGCTAGGGTTCCACACCTTAGAGCAGTCACAAAATACTCTAGACAAAACTCAACTTACTCCTTGGCAGATCCTTAGCTTGGCGTCTTGGACAAACTTGTTTACATGCTCTTGTGGCTTCTCTGTTGATTTTTGTAGCATCTAATGTGCTCTAGCCTCAAGATTTTGCAAAGAGGCTAAGACACATGTATTCCACAATACCTAGAAATCGTTTTGGGAAATTCCACCCGGAAATGATTTAATTAAAATAATTAATCATTTTTAATGTATTCCTAAGTCTAAACTTTGTTGAGATTTTGGGGTAGCATCGGATGTGCTCTAGCTGCAAAACTTTGTGGAGGGGATGGAACACATGAGATCTCCAAGACCCAGAAAGCGTTTGGAGAAATTCCATCTACTATAAAAGTTATTCAAATAATTAAAATTTTTAATGGGGACCCTAAGTTTAACTTAGGGAAATTAAAAAATTAAAGTGAATTAATTTACACGTGCGATAAAAACATTCTAAGTGACATGGATCAAGCTACTTCTAATCATAGCTGTTGATTAGAGATTATATCACGACAACTGATGTGTCAACGAGAAAAGTATAAATGAAGGGCTTGGGGTCAGTTGGAGAATACAGACAGTGAATCTAAGAGATCGAATTTTTCTCACGGAGCAATGCTTGGACAAAGATCAGATCTGAGTGATTCAGAGAAGCAGTGAGGGGCAGATGCAGTGGTTGGTTAGGAGGACCAAGAGTACAACAGAGAGCAAGGGCAACGGAGACGCAGTGGAAGCAGCACAGCCATCAGAGGGTGTGACGCAATCCCTAGAGAGGGTGACGTAGGCCCACGCAGGGGCAACACAGTGTCTCCAAGGAAAGTTCGAAATCTAGTTGCAGACTGGGGTTTTTGAACCAACAGGGATGAAACCAGACTTTGGGAGAAGCTGATCGGCGCAGAGCTAGGGTGACGCAGTCCCTCAGCCAAGGCCACGCAACCTTACGCATTCGCAGTGTAGAGACTGCATAGAGCTAGCTGGGGTTTCACGATTTGCTCATCCGGATCATCTACGAGTGGGGTATATCTCACATTTTTCTCTGTAGCCGAGGTTTTCTCTATTGGGTGAGCCCGTTTATGGCACCTTAGATGTACTAAGAAACTACTGCTTAATAATAATAAACCCTCATATCTCTTGCACTAGTTTTCTCGCATTGGGTTTTTTCGAGGACATTTGTCCGCAAAATCTATGTCCTTTGTCATATGTGTGTGATGTTCAGTAAATGATCTTTATTTCTGTAGGCTGCTAGTTTTGTTTACTTAGAAGTTTTTCTGAAAATTTCAGTTAAATAACTTGTGTAATAAATCAAGTAGGAGAAGTAAATCAATATTTAGCGGTAGGATTTCTGTGCTCAGAAATTTCACATGGTATTAGAGCATTGCAGATCAAGCTAAACCATCAGCAAAGAGGTTGAAGATATTTGTTGCATGAAGGGCAGCTGAAGCAACATAGATACAGAAGAAGGCAACGCAATACCAAAAGGATAGCATAGACCCTGCAAGGGTGACACTGAGTTAGTTTGCTCACACAGAGGCTGACGCAGTCCCAGAAAGGTTACGCAGAGCCAGTCTGCTCACGAAGAGGTTGACGCAACACCAGGAGAGGGACGTTGAGCCAGTCTGCTCACACAGAGGTTGACACAACACCAAGAGGATGACACAGTCTGAGTTGGAGAGCTGCTATGCAGTTTTCCGGGGCTGGAAGTGTAGTTTCTGATCTTCAGAAGTTGTTGTGTGGCATCGGTTCTATTGGTGCAGCACAATGCCTAGCAAAGGTGACAAAGCGAGGAGAACAGTCGCTCAGCAGATTTGTGCCAAATAAATCTGAGATTCGATCAGGAGGGTGATTGTAGAGGACTAATTCAGTAGATTTAGCAGAGGATTTTCGGGAGGGAAATCAGTTGTCAGAGGGAACAATTACTCTAGAGGGTTTCTATCGCCAAGAAACCCAGATCCAGTCTTCAGTTGAGTGTAGCAGCAATAGAAGGGAGAAGAGTACCTGCTTCGACAATTTTTTTTAGCAGAGATGGTCTCGTACAGATTGAGAGATCATGATAGGTTGGATGGTGTGTCCAACTTTGCGATCTGGAAAGCCAAAATCCTGATGGTCCTGGAGGAGTACAGTATCAGAGACCACGTGGAAAATGTCCTAGCTGTGCTGATCGATGCAGACGCTCTGAAGAAGTTCAACGAGAATCAGACACGGGCAAAGCGCTTGATCATGGATGGGGTGAAGGATCACGTGGTCCCACACATTGCCGAGAAGAGGACGACACATGAGATGTGGACAAATTTGACCACGCTGAATCAAGGTAGCTCCGTCCAACGAAAGATGCTTCTAGAGAACTAGATGAGGATGTTCCAGATGCATAAGGGAGACGAGATCGATCCATTCCTCTCTTGATTATAGACAATCCGAGACCAGCTAATTGCCATGGGGGCAACTCCGGATGAAGGCCTCTTGGTGAGGACTGCCCTGAATGCAACCACTGATGAGTGGGAGACCTTTGTCCAAAGCATTTTGGGCAGAGAACAACTCCCAAATTGGGGTGATATGTGGGCTATCCGTTGACAGGAGGAGATTCGACGGATGACCAAGAAGGAATTTAGCAGGGGAGGTGTCAAGGTGAAGGAGGAGGAGGCGGAGGATGCGGCGCTAGCATCAAAGGGACAACGACAACAAGGGAAGAAGGACCTATCCAAGGTCTAGTGCTTCAGATGTGGCGAACTTGGAAAATTCGCCAACACTTGTCTTAAGAGGAAGGACAAGAAATCTTCAGATTCCAAGGTAGCAACAACTAGAGGGGATAGTGGTAGTGAGGATGATGTGGCAATGAGTGCTCATGTGCTTCGAGAGAAGAGGTGTGGCGATATTGATATGTAGAGCTGCTACAGATGGTGAGTCAGGATCCTTGAGGTGCCCAAACTCTTGGATCACATACGAGTTACGGGAGCCTTGAGACAATAGCAAGATGACTGGAGCAGTGGGTGCAGAAGATCATGGAGAAGTAGAGGTACTGCTGGGACACTAGAGAGTAGAGCAGCGCAGTGCAGAGGCAGCAGTAGTGTGGAAGCAGCAATGCAGAGACTGATGCGATTTCAACAAAGCAGAGGGGCAGCGCTTACGCAGTGCAGAGCAACAACAACGCAGAGGCTTTAGATAGACGTCGCAACACAGTAGCCGAGGGTGCTTCAGTGATGAGATGCAGCCCGAATTACTTGTCTGTCAGTGGTTGGTAGAGGTCCTTCAGTTGCTTACTTCTCAGCAACTGAGTTGCAGTGCAGCAGTTGGCAGCATGATGCAACAATTTGAGAGGGAGCTGCAGTACAGATGCGGCAGTGTCAGTGATAGTGACTTGGGCTAGTATAGAGAGCAACAGTGCAGTGGATGAAGGGAAGCAGTACAGAGACTGCGCAGAGCTAGTCGGGGTTTCGCCAGTTTCTCATCCGGATCAACTGGGACTTGCAAGAGTGGGGTATATCTCACATTTTTCTCTGTAGTCAAGGTTTTCTCTGTTGGGTGAGTCGGTTTATGGCACCATAGATGTACTCAAAAGCTGTTGCTTAATAATAATAAACCCTCATATTTGTTGCACCGATTTTCTCGCATTGGGTTTTTCCGGGGACATTTGTTCGAAAAATCTTGTGTCCTTTGTCATATGTGCGTGATGTTCAGTAAGTGATATGTATTTGTGTAGGCTGCTAGTTGTGTTTACTTGAAGTTTTTTTGAAAATTTCATTTAAATAACTTGTGTAATAAATCAAGTAGGAGAAGTAAATCAATATTTAGCAGTAGGATCTATGTGCTCAGAAATTTTCACAAACTCATGAAATGTGATTAATTAAAGTGTATTAATTAGATCGGGTGTGAATCTTATAGATAAAGACACAGAGGAAGAGAGAGCAGCGCAACAGTTTTCAGAGGAAGATCGAAGTGATTTCTTGTAGTGAGGGGCAAGGATAGTTTGTCAAAGGAAGTTTTTCGTGATCCGGGGAATACATTGCAAAGGAGGCAGAGAGAAGTTCAGAGAGCCTGCGCAGTGCCACGCTGGGGCAGCGCATAGCTACGCTGAGGTAGTGCAGAGCCTCTGAGGAGATTCACAGTTCTACTGAGGAGTAGTCCAGATCTGGTGTCGGGAGCTGGGGTGTGAGACCAGAGGGCTAGAGATCTGAGTTTCCAGTTGATAGATCGATCATCCAAAGGAGTGACGCAGTCCATAGAGGCTGTGAAGAAGAACCAACACAGTGACTGCGCAGAGGCAGCGTGGGGCTAGCCATTCAGAGGTTGGATTAGTGCTGGATCGCTAGTAACAGTGTGAGATAATTTCTCACTATATTTTTGCCAGTTTATTCTCTGTATCGGATTACCAGTCTGGGCATCCAAAGATTTGTATTCAGAAACTACTGCATAATATTTAAAACCCTCAACTACTGTACTGGTTTTCCCGCATTGGATTTTTCCGAAGAAATTGTCCAAAAACAACGATGTATATGTGTGTGTCTATTTCCTTCTTGCTCAGTACTTGTTTTTTTTTTTTTTTATGTTGTGAAGGTTGCAGTGGTATTTATTTTGATGTTTACTGTGTAATAGCTTGAGAATTAACAAGTAGAAGAAATAACATCAAATTGCTGCAGTAGGGATTCCAATCTTGGAATTTTCACATGGTTTTAGAGCACAGGTAAAGCAAGAAGAGAAAAGTAGAAGAGCCCAACGTTGAACATAATAGGGAGTTCGAAAAGACTGCGTAGGCAGCAGATTGAACCCCATAGGGGCTGCGCAGTCCATTGGTTGGGAAGGCTGATTTTCATGGAAAAATTACTTCTCTGAGTGAGTCAACAGAGAGTAAATTTTCTGGATCGAGATCTTATCAGAGGAAAAGGGTGCAGCGCAGCAGCTTCAGCGCAAAGCAGATCTTTAGTTGGGACGCAGTTTTCTGCAGCAGTTGTTGGGGCAGAAAAGCGTTAGAAGAGGAAAGAAGAGCACATACTGAGGGAATTTATTCCTCAGAGAATTCTGAGCCAAGGAATTCGATTCTCACTGTAGAGCAATGGTAGCCAGGAGCAGATCTACTTACTCCAGCTGGGAGTGCGTAGAGCCAGTTAGCAGCTGCACAGAGGAGAGAGGCAATTCGACATTTGGTTGGCGAGATGGCAACAACTGTGAAAGTTTCAAAATAGAAATCCTACTACAGTGTCTTGATCTACTTCGCCTACTTGTTTGATTAATTACAAGTTATTGAACTGAAGTATTCAGAACAATATTAAAGCAAATACAAACTACATCCTACACATATACAGATCATTTACTGAACATCACGCACATATGACAAAATTACACAGATTTTTCGGACAAATGTTCCCGAAAAAACCTAATGTGGGAAAATTCTAGAGGGTTTTATTATTATGCAGAATCTAAATAAAAGAATCTAGGCACTAGAAACGATTTCCCCTACAGAGAAATTACATGACAGCTGTACCTTATCACTCAGAGACAGAAAATATGGCTGAATCACACCCTCAATCGGGATTTACGGATAACAAGCCCTTTTTGTCCCACTGGAACCCTCAATGCAGCTTCTCCAGCCTCTGCGTAAGACCTCTAGCCCAGCGTAGGCTGCCCCTGCGTCACTCTGAAGGCCTCTACACTGCCTCTGCGTCACCCAGACGACTCTGTGTCACCCTCTGCGTGGCCTCTGCGTTGCCCTGGTACGATGTTGCCTCTCTACTGTTGTATTCTCGGCCTCAGATCAGATCATCCCTTGCCGATCTCTGCCCCTCACTACACTGCAAACTCACTTTGAATTCCTCAGCAAACCCGCCCCGGAAATTCGACTTAGCTTCAGTGCTCTACAATGTGTGTGTGTTCTCCAACTGACCCCAAGCCTTTCCTTTATACTTTTCTCGTTGGAAAACCAACGGCCATGATCTAATCTCTAATCAACGGCTCAGATTAAAAGACTGCTTGATCCACGTCACTTAGAACATTTCATCACATGTGTAATTTAATTCACTTTAATTTTTTAATTTCCCTACGTTAGACTTAGGGTCCCCATTAAAAAAATTAATTATTTGAATAACTATTACACCGGATGGAATTTTTTCCAAACGCTTTCTGGGTCTTGGAGCTCTTGTGTGTTCCAGCCCCTCCACAAAGTTTCGAAGCTAGAGCACACTAGATGCTACCCCAAAATCTCAACACTCCCTCTTAGCGAGGAGTGTGCTCTAGCAATACTTCCACACTGAAGAATTTCCATGATCTCGACATCGGTCTCTACACTGCTGATGCTTGGCCTGTTGTCCTCCATCCACTGCGCTGCTGCTCTCTGTACTGTTTCCCATGTCACTGCCACCGACACTGCTACATCCGTACTGCAACTCCCTCTCAAATTGCTGCATCATGCTACCTATAGCACTGCCACAGCTAACTGTTATACTGCGACTCAGTTGCTGAGAAGTAAGCAACTGAAGGTCCATCACCCAATCACTGATAAACAAGTCAGTTGGGCTGCATCTCATCACTGAAGCATCCCTTGCTGCTGCTTTGCGCTCTCTCTCTGAAGCACTGCACTATCTGTTGCACTGCACTGCGTAAGCATTGCCTTTGCGTTGCTGAAATCCCGTCAGCCTCTGTGCTGCTACTGCCTCTCCTCTACGCTGCTCCAGACTTCAGCGTCTCGACTCTGCCTTTGCTTCTTCATGACCTTCTGCACCCATTGCTCCAGTCATCCTGTTACTGTCTTAAGGCTCCTGTAGCTCATATGTGATCCAAGAGTTTGGGCACCTCAATGATCTCGCCACCATCTCTAGCTGCTCTACAGATCAATATCACCCCACTTCCTCGGTTCATGAGCACTCATGGCTACATCATCATCATTGCCATCGTCTCCTTTTGCTGCTGCTGCCTTGGCATCAGATGTTTCCTTGTCCTTCCGCTTAGGACAAGTGGTGGAGAAGTGTCCAAGTTCACCACACTTGAAGCAACGAACCTTGGAGAGGTCCTTCTTCTTCTTCCCTTGCAGCCTCTGTCCCTTAGATGCGAGGGCTGCATCTTCCTCCTCTTTCTTCACCTTGACTCCTTTGCTGTTGCTTTGCTTCTTGGTTATCCTCCTTATTTCCTCCTGACGGAGGATTTCCCACATGTCCACCCAGGATGGTAGAGCTGCTCTACCCAAGATACTTTGAACAAATGTCTCCCATTCATCGGTGACTGCATTCAGGGCAGTCTTCACCATGAGCCCTTCATCTGGAGTTGAACCCATAGCAATCAGCTGGTCTCGGATAGTCTGTAGTCTAAAGAGGAAGGGATCGATTTCCTCTCCCATCTCCATCTAGAACAATCACATTTGATTCTCCAGAAGCATCTTCCTTTGGACGGAGCTTCCCTGATACATCGTGTTCAATGTCGTCCACATCTCGTTTACCGTGTTTTTCCCGGCAATATGAGGGACCACGTGATCCTTTACTTCATCCATGATCTGCATCGGTCGGCACAACTAGGACATTTTCTGCATGGTCTTTGATGTCATACCCATCCAGGACTGTCAGGATTCTGACCCTCCAGATGGCAAATTTGGAGTCTGGACACACCATGCAACCTATCCTGATCCCTCAGTCCATGAGAAACCATCTCTTCTCAATTTGTCGAATAAAAAATTCTTCTCCCTTCCGCTGCTGCTACACTCAGCAAAAGATTGGATCTGGGCTTCTTGGCGAAAGAACCCTCTAGAGAATGTGCTCCCTGTGACAAATGATTTCCCTCTCGGAAATCCTTCATCAAATCTAATGAATCAGTCCTCTATGATCACTCCTCTTGATCAAACTCAAATTCCTTGGCTAGAGAATTTGCGAAGTGACTGTTCTCCCCCCACTTTTGTCACCTTTGCTAGGCACTGTTCGACATCGACAAAACCTGTGCCACACCAGCAACTTCTGAAGATCAGAAACTGCACTTCCAGACTTGGCAAACTGCACAACAACTCTACACTCAGACTGTGTCACCCTGCTAGTGATGCGCCAGCCTCTGCGTGAGCGCAGTGGCTCAGCGTCCCTCTCCTGGTGCTGTGTCAGCCTCTACGTGAGAAGACCGGCTCAGCGTCCCTCTCCTGGTGCTGCATCAGCCTTTGCGTGAGCAAACTAGCTCAAATTCCCTCTCCTGGTGCTGCGTTAGCCTTTGCGTGAGCACACTGGCTCAACAATGTGTGTGTGTGTTCTCCAGCTGACCCCAAGCCCTTCCTTTATAATTTTTCTCATTGGAAAACCAATAGCCGTGATCTAATCTCTAATCAATGGCTCAGATTAAAAGACTGCTTGATCCACGTCACTTAGAACATTTCATCACATGTGTAATTTAATTCACTTTAATTTTTTTATTTCCACTTTAATTTTTAATTTCCACTTCAATTTTTTAATTTCCGCTTTAATTTTTAATTTTTTAATTCACTTTAATTTCATCTTGGGGATCTCGTGTGTTCCAACCCCTCCACAAAGTTTCGGAGCTAGAGCACACCCGATGCTACCCCAAAATATCAACACTCCCTCTTAGTGAGAAGTGTGCTCTAACAATATTTCCACACTGAAGCATTGCCCTGATCTTGGCATCGGTCTTTGCGCTGCTGATGCTTGGCCTGCTGCCCTCCATCCACTGCGTTGCTGCTCTCTGTACCGCTGCCCATGTCACTGCCACCGACACTGCTACATCCGTACTGCAACTCCCTCTCAAATTGCTGCATCATGCTGCCTATAGCATTGCCACTGCTAACTGTTGCACTGCAACTCAATTGCTGAGAAGTAAGCAACTGAAGGACCCATCACCCAATCACTGACAGACGAGTCAGTTGGGCTGCATCTCATCACTGAAGCATCCTCTGTCGCCGCTCTGCGCTGTCTCTCTGAAGCACTGTGTTGTCTGCTGCACTGCACTGCATAAGCACTGCCTTTGCACTGTTGAAATCCCATCAGCCTCTGTGTTGCTGCTTCCACGCTGCTGCTGCCTTTCCTCTGCGCTTCTCCAGACTCCAGCGTCCCAGCTCTACTTCCACTTCTTAATGATCTTTCGCACCCACTGCTCTAGTCATCTTGCTATTGTCTTAAGGCTCCCGTAGCTCGTATGTGATCCAAGAGTTTGGGCACCTCAAGGATCTCGCCACCATCTATAGCTGCTCTACAGATCAATATCGCTCCCTTCCTTGATTCATGAGCACTCATGGCTACGTCATCTTCACTGCCATCGTCCCATTTCGCTGCTGCTGCCTTGGAATTAGATGCTTCCTTGTACTTCTGCTTAGGACAAGTGTTGGCAAAGTGTCCAAGTTCACCACACCTGAAGCAACGGACCTTGGAGAGGTCCTTCTTCTTCTTCCCTTGCTGCCTCTGTCCTTTAGATGCAAGGGCTGCATCTTCCTTGTAAATTTTTGTAGATGTTCTATGTTTGATGCAACTTTACTTTAAACCCGATACCAAATAGCAATCACATAAACATGAAAGTAAAATGTTGATAGAACATACCAATAGATCGACAGAAGACATGCCAAAAATACACTTAACTTGATCAACAAAATATGTGTTGTGGTGCGTTACGGCGGTCAACAGGATGCTTCAACCAGCAAAGTCTCCTCAAGGTCAGCCAACCAAAAGTGTCACACAACCCTCAAGACAACTTTACAATAGTCAACCCAAAGTCAACAAAAGTCAACTTTGTCTAGTCAATGGTCAACACATAACAACAGCAACAAGAAGTCAATGCAGCAAGGTCAAAGGTCAACGTCCAGCCTCGATTTTTGTGCCAAAAAATGCAGACTACAGAGATCGAAGTTTTGGGAGAGTTTGAGGTCAACTTGACCAGGTGTTGACCAAAGTCAACGTTGGTCAAAGCTGCGCTGAAACCCTAGATCATATCAGAAAACCCTAGCTACTATTTTCCCACGTGTGAGAGAAGAGAAGCCTCCAAATGTGTGATTGAACCAATCAGATACAAGAGAGAAGTGTGTGATGAGTGATGGTGAAAATGACCTCCAACATTGACCAATATATATCCATCTATGAGGGTCTGTGACACATCTGTTGGGGCTCCAAGCCTACATTACAATTCTGGCCGACCTTGCACATAAGTGGAATTAATTTAAATGGTTTGCTCATCCGATCAAGATAATCTTTAGATCGATCTTGCACCTCTCCAAAAGAGGAATCCAATAAAAATATTGGCATCGTCATTTGAGCATCACAACATGGAGTTTGGACCTATTTGCCCAAAATTAACACTCCCTCTCAACTAGGGAGAACTCCATCCACCTGTGCCATCCAAAAATCGTGCGTCATCCCGCCGTAACTTGCTTTGCTGGCTTCTTTATTTCAAAACAAAAGGTGAGTCACAAAGACATCACTCCCTGCTAACAAAATCAGCTCAGAGGTCCGAAACCTCTATAAGACTCAAAGGAGTCTCATACCATCTTGAAGTTGGTTTAACTGACCCGAAGTCAGTTGGAGGTCCGAAACCTCACTAGACTTGATCCCAGATCAAGTGGTTGGACACGTGCCATCCTAGACATAGAGAGTACGTCAATCTTTGATACATCCATCATTCTTGCTACTGGTCTCTATCTTTTCCCACCTCATTGGCCAAGACGAGTGGTACTTCCCATGAGTCCGAGACTCCATGGGTAGGATGCATATAGGGCACAGATCAAAGAGAGTTGAACCAACTCAATATCATAACGGTGGGGCAGAAGCGCACCAACAAGGTTCGGCAAGCCTAGCCCTGTGGTTGCTTATAGCTCCAAGAAGCTATCCCCAAAGCCCCTTGGAGCTTCCAGAGCTCATCGTTCAACAGGACCCTCAGAATAGGGTCGTTCCACGATTCCAAGATTCTCATGGAAGGTTAGGAACTTGACCTTCCCCAAGGATTTTGTGAGAATATCCGCGACTTGCTCATCAATGCCCATATGATTGAGCCTTACGGTGCCTCGCTGTACCATATCCTGGATAAAGTGGTACTTAATATCAATATGCTTGGATCGATTGTGGAACACGGGATTCTCTGACAAACGAATCCCACTCTGGTTATCACAAAGGATAACGGTGGTATCTAGCACATGCTCGAACAACTCACTGAAGAGCTTTCGCAACCAAACAACTTCACAAAAATCCATACTCATTGCAATGTATTCAGCCTCAGTGGTGCTCAAAGCCACCGACTTTTGGTTCCTGCTCATCCAAGATATCGAAGTAGACCCAAGTGTGAAGAAACATCCAGATGTGCTCTTGCGATCCACCACACTACTAGCCTAATCGAAATCAGTATATCCATGGAGTCTCAAACTCCCAATAGTGTATCTCAGCACATGGTTTATCGTGCCCCGAAGATATCTCAACAGATTCTTGGCACCAACCCAATGAATGTGATGAGGATCAACCATGTGTTGACTCAAAGTGTTCATTGCAAAACATACGTCCGGACGGGTGTTCACTAAGAACATCAGAGCCCCTACGAGTTGACGATACTCGGTAGGATTTGCTAGCACAGGCCCAACAACGTTTCCACTCAAATTCTTAAAGTTGAGCTCCATCGGTGTCGACACGGACTTATAGTCCACCATTCCAAATATTTCCAACAGCTTCACAATGTATTTTCCTTGAGAGAGGAAAATATCGCCAGGTCTCTGCTAGACCTCCAGGCCTAGGAAGTAATGCATCAATCCTAGGTCCTTCATCTCGAACTCAGAAGCGAACTTCGTCTTACACTGATGAATGAGAGGGTCAGCACCTGTCAAGAAGAGATCATCCGCATAGAGAACTAGAATGAGAGGCTTTTCTCTATCAACCTTGAAGTAAAGGTTCGAATCAACATTACTTCGAGTGAAGCCCAGCTTCATCAAGTAGCTATCTATCCTCTCGTACCAAGCCCTGGAGGCTTGCTTCAACCCATAGAGGGATTTCTTCAACCTACATACATGAGAGTCTCTATCCTGGTCTTCGAATCCCAGAGGTTGCTCCACATACACCTCTTCCTTTATCGAACCATGCAGAAGGGCGGTCTTCACATCCATCTAATGAAGATTCCATCCTTGCGTAGCAGCAAGGGCAATACTAGATCGGATGGTGGTATATCGGGCCACAGGTGCAAATATATCATCATAGTCTACGCCTTCCTTTTGAGAGAAGCCACGGGCAACGAATCTTGCCTTTATTTTTCAGTACCACAATCAGATCCATGCTTGATCTTATAAAGCCATTTCGAGGTGACAACAACTTTGTTCTCTCGTCTCGGAACCACATCCCAGACATCATTCTTCATAATGGACTCGTATTCTTCGTGCATAACACCCTTCCAGACTTGATGCTTTACGGCTTCTTCAAAAGATCCAGGCTCAGATTGTACGATTGTATTCATGGCTGCTAGATACCCTTGGTATCTATTCGGCTTCTTGCTTTCACGGAATGTCCCCCTTGGGGCCATACATCTCTTGGCATCTTCGAGAGTATCCTGGAGCCATGCAGGTCTTCTCTTCATTGAAGGAGGTGGATCAATGGGGTCCATCGGTCCTTCAACATCGAGCATCATCTCATCCTTCGGTTCTTCCTAATTCCCAGATCTTACATCATGATCTTCCTCAAAGCTCAGAATATTTATCACTTTCCTGAGGGAAGCATCTTCATAAAAGGTAACATTGTGGCAAATCTCCACTTCTCTTTGACCAGGCACATAGACTCTATAATCCTTCGAAGTTTCACTGTAGCCCACAAACATTACCTTCTTCCCAGAAGCATCCAGCTTGCTTCTCTTATCCTTTGGCACATGAAAATAAACGAGACAACCAAAAACTCTAAATTGAGAAACATCGGGTTTCTTACTAGAGAAAACCTCTTCGGGAGTTTCGGAGTCCAGAGCGGAATGCGAGCATCAATTTTGTATGTACACAACAATGTTCGCAGCTTCTCCCCATAGAAACTTCGGAAGACCTTGGTCACATAGCATGGCACGGGCAACTTCCACAATGGTCCTGTTCTTTCTTTCATCAACGCCATTTTGCTCAGGAGTATATACGGTTGTGGTCTCCCTCTTAATGCCAGCTTCTTTGCAAAAGTTATTGAACTCGTTCATCTCATATTTGGTGCCATTATCGGTCCTCAAAATCTTGATCTTCTTCCCTATTTGATTTTCCACCAAGGCTTTGAAAGTATGAAACCACATGAAAGCTTCATCCTTCTTCTTCAAGAAGTATATCCAGGTCTTGCGAGAGAAGTCATCTATAAACATCATATAATAAGAACATCCTCCCAAAGATGTCACGGGCAACATACCGGATAGATCAAAATGTATCAATTGCAAGCCATCAGATGTCTTTGTGACACTTGAGGGGAAAGGTCCCCTTGTATGCTTTCCTTCGACACAACCCTGACATACACCTTCATGATCATTTTTGAATTCGGGCATCCCTGTCACCACCTTCCTTGCTTCGGGAAGGGATTTGTAATGAAGGTGTCCAAACCTCCGGTGCCATAGTTCGGTTTGACGAATAGTATCACATGTCATAGCCCCCAGTAGACTTCCTCCGACCTGGTAGAGTGTATCAACTCTAAACCCAATCGTGAGAGCTTCCTTGAAACTCTTCTTCCAGATGCGTACCTTCCCATCGACGAATGCCACCTTGAAACCTTTGTCTTCCATGGTCGAAATAGACACAAGGTTCTTCAAATCAGGTACATATAGTACATCTTGCAAGCGAAGGACTTGACCTTGAGATAGATGGAGGGTCACAGTCCTTGTCCCTTTCACGAGATAGGTGGCATTATCTCCAAGGATAGTTTTCAGATTAGTATCCTTCTCAATCAAATCAGAAAGCACTTCTTTTAAACCCAGTGAGGTGCCTTGAAGCACCACTATCAATCAACTAGACATCCAAGGTGTCGGGTGGAGATGCAGCAGAGAGGGTAGATACAAGAATGAATTCATTTTTCTTATCATCAACAACATTAGATTTCCTCATACCTAGAATTTCTTGACCTTTTGAAAGGTTGCCCATTTCCATTGTGACCAGAGGGAGCCTTCCTCTTTCCTTTGAACCTGTTGTTCCTTTGATTTCCATTCCTCTTGTTGTTGTCATCATCCCCATGAGAATCCCTTCTATTAGGGCATTCTCTAGTATAGTGGCCAAGCTTGTTACATGTGTAACATCTTCCTTTCTTTTCTCGGGCCCTTGCTCTTCCATGGTTCCTTGGACCACCATTGTTCTTCTTCTTAGTACGAGTGGTGAAGGCAGCATTACCTTCATTTTCATATTCCATCATTCTTGTTTCCTCTTGAGTGCATCTCGACAATACTTCGCCAAAATCAGGAATCACATTATTATTGAGAATGGTAGTAATGAATACATGCCATTCAAAGGGGAGACCTCCAAGTGCAGTGAGAACCATTTCTCGATCAGCTATTTTTCCCCAATGGTAAGAAGGTTATTCCTGATTTCAGTCAAATTCAGAAAATAGGATTGAATGGATTCATCCCTGCCTTTCTTAAGATTCTTCAATTGGTTCTTAAAGAAAAGAACTTGATTTGCATTGTTGGCATTGAACATATTGACCAACTTATCATACATCTCCTTAGATGTGCCCAGCTCAGAGATGTAGGCAACCAGACTTTTAGGGATGGAATCCCGGATGATCAACTTAGCTTTGATTTCCCCTTTCTTATACTTCGTCTTGGTGGCAGTAGGTGCAGATGATGGAGGCTCTTGGATTTTACCCTGCACATAGTCCATGACCTCTTAATCTTCCAAGATCAAATCCAAAGACATCTTCCAAGCATGAAAGTCAGAGTTTCCAGTCAACTTGTCATCAGCTTTGAAGGCATTGTAATTTGAGGTACCGATGAGTCAACCTAAAGTCAACAAAAGTCAACGTTGTCCAGTCAATGGTCAACGCGGAACAACAGCAACAAAAAGTCAATGCATCAAGGTCAAAGGTCAATGTCCAGCCTCGGTTTTTGTGCCAAAAAATGCGGACTGCAGAGATCAAAATTTTGGGAGAGTTTGAGGTCAAGTTGACCAAGCATTGACCAAAGTCAACACTGGTCAAAGCTGCGCTGAAACCCTAGATCATATCAGAAAACCCTAGCTATTGTTTTCTCACGTGTGAGAGAAGAGAAGCCTCCAAATGTGTGATCGAACTAATCAGATACAAGAGAGAAGTATGTGATGAGTGATGGTGAATATGACCTCCAACGTTGACCAATATATATCCATCTGTGAGGGTGTGTGACACATCTGTTGGGGCTCCAAGCCTACATTACAATTTTGGCCGACTTTGCACATAAGTGGAATTAATTCAAAATAAATGTTTTGCTCGTCCGATCAAAATGAGCTTTAGATCGATCTTGCACCTCTTCAAAAGAGGAATCCAATAAAAATATTGGCATCGTCATCTGATCATCACAACATGGAGTTTGGACCTAGTTGCCCAAAATTAACATTCCTCCTCCTCTTTCTTCACCTTGACTCCTCTGCTGTTGCTTTGCTTCTTGGTTATCCTCCTTGTTTCCTCTTGATGAAGGATTTCCCACATGTCTACCCAGGATGGTAGAGCTGCTCTGCCCAAGATACTTTGGTCAAATGTCTCTCATTCATCTGTGACTGCATTCAGGGCAGTCCTCACCATGAGCCCTTCATCTGGAGTTGACCCCATAGCAATCAACTGGTCTCGGATAGTCTGTAGTATAAAGAGGAAGGGATCGATTTCCTCTCCCTTCTGCATCTGGAATAACCACATCTGATTCTCCAGAAGCATCTTGCTCTGGACAGAGCTTCCCTGATACATCGTGTTCAATTCTGTCCACATCTTGTTTGTCGTGTTCTTCCCACCAATATGAGGAACCACGTGATCCTTTACTCCATCCATGATCAAGCGCTTAGCCCCTGCTTGATTCTCGTTGAATTTCCTCAGCGGATCTGCATCGGTTGGCACAACTAGGACATTTTCTGCATGGTCTTTGATGTCATACTCATACAAGACTCTCAGGATTCTGGCCTTCTAGATGACAAAGTTGGACACACCGTCCAACCTATCTTGATCTTTCAGTCCATGAGAAACCATCTATGCTCAATCTGTCGAATCACAAACTGTAATATTCCTAATTAGCACCGCTAATTGGAATATTTGATTTTTGTATAGTTTTGCCGCCTATAGTTAATTAATAAATAAAAGTGAGAAAGAGGGGTCAACTCACTTTAAATAAAATAAAGTGCTCCTAGTAGAAGCAACGTTGTGACTTAAAGGAAAGCCTTGGGGGTCCACACTTCGCATGAGAGAGGCCTCACGGAGGCTCTAGAAGCAACTGCGCAGGCATAGGAGGAGCTCATGGAGAGAGGGGACGCAGTTAGGGTTTTGAGGGGAGCTAGCACTATAAAAGGTGGGAGAGTCACTCCATTTGGCATTATTGATATGTTGATGATATTTTGAGCTAGACTTCTGTCTACTTGAGCACGCCGGTTGTTTAGTCGGTCTGCAGCACTGTTTAGTGCGACTGAGTGTCTCCGGTCGGAGATCTCACCCTTGGCCCCGGGGGACTTCGAGTGCCTGCTCGGGCAAGGTTTTTCTTCAGTCTTTAGCAGGAGATTTGCAGGTGTTTGGTTTGGGAGTTTTACTGAGGAGCTGAGCTTCATTGGGTGACTGCGCAGTCCTTGGAGGGAGGACGCAGTTTGAGTTGGAGTTGTTCAGTGGTAGAGATTTCTCCAGGAGATTCAGGCCTATTCCGGTGTGGAGGTTCAGCGTTTATCATTTGGTGAGTTTCCTGAGGAGTTGTGGCCCCATTTCAGTCTATTTCAGTTGGTGTCTGCGCTGGCCCTGGAGGGACAACGTTTTTCTAGGAGGAGGGTTTCTGGGGTGATTTTCGGAGGTGGTCCATTTTGTATATGGTTTCTGGGTTTTGTCCGGGGTGGTGAGTTCAGGTGGTCTGCCGATTTTCAGCTCATTCTGGCAACGGGATCAACCCCTAGCTTCAGTTCATTCCCGCAGCAGCAGTTTACGGCAGTTCCTTCCAGCAGCTGGGATGCAGTTTCTTGTAGCAGCCATTTCCTGTTTTTCTGAGAGGGTTCTTCACTTGCCTTGAGCAAGGATAGGTGCATTTATTCTGATTATACATTGTATCTCATTATATTCTCAGATTAATAAAATGGCTTAGCATTTCCGGCATTTTTATGTGTATTTGCTTTATGTTCTATTTCCGGCATTTTCTATATTGTCGTATGCTTGTATTGCTGTCTATTTTCCCTTTTGGGATATTACACAAACTCTTCTCCCTTCTGCTGCTGCTACACTCAACAAAAGACTGGATTTGGGCTTCTTGGCGAAAGAACCCTCTAGAGAATGTGCTCCCTCTGATAAATGATTTCCCTTCCAGAAATCCTTCACCAAATCTGATGAATCAATCCTTTATGATCACTCCTCTTGATCAAACTCATATTCCTTGGCTAGAGAATTTGCTGAGTGACTGTTCCCCCCCCGTTTTTGTCACCTTTGCTAGGCACTGTTCGACACCGACAGAACCTGTGCCACACCAGCTATTTTTGAAGATCAGAAACTGCACTTCCAGACTTCGCAAACTGCACGACTCTCTACACGGATTGTGTCACCCTCCTAGTGCTGCGTCATCCTCTACGTGAGCAGACTGGCTCAGCATCCCTCTCCTAGTACTGTGTCAGCCCCTGCGTGAGAAGACTGGCTCAGCGTCCCTCTCCTGGTACTGCGTTAGCCTCTGCGTGAACAAATTGGCTCAAATTCCCTCTCTTGGTGCTGCGTTAGCCTCTGCGTGAGCAGATTGGCTCAATGTCCCTCTCCTGGTGCTGCGTCAGCCTCTGTGTGAGCATACTAGCTCTGTGTCACCGCTCTGGAGCTGCGTCACCCTTGCAGGGTCTGCGTCCCTCCTGCTGTTGCGTTGCCTTCTTCTGGATCTCTGCTGCTTCAGCTTCCCTTCTTGCAGCAAATATCTTCAGCCGCTTCGCTGATGGATCAACTTCATCTGCAATGCTCTGATACCATGTGAAAGTTTCAAAACAGAGACCCTACTGCAATGCCTTGATCTACTTCGCCTACTTGTGTGATTAATTACAAGTTATTTAATTGAAGTATTCAGAAAAATATTAAAGCAAATACAAACTGTGACCTACACATATATAGATCATTTATTGAACATCACGCACATATGACAAAATTACACAGATTTTTCGGACAAATGTCCCTGGAAAATCCCAATGCGAGAAAACCGGTGCAACAACTGTAGAGGGTTTTATTATTATGTAGAATCTAAATACAACAATCTGGGCACCAGAAACGGTTTTCCCTACAGAGAAATTACACGACAGCTGTACCTTATCACTCGAAGATAAAAGATTTGGTAAAATCACACCCTCAATCGGGATTTACAGATAATGAGCTCTTTCTGGCCCACTTTAACCCTCAGTGCAACTTCTCTAGCCTATGCATCATCCCTCTAGCCCAGCGCAGCCTTTGCGTAGCGCAGGCTGCCCCTGCGTCACTTTGAAGGCCTCTACGCTGCCTCTGCGTTAGCTTGGCTGTGCTGCGTCCCTCTTGCTAGCCTCTACACTGCCCTGGTACAATGCTGTCTCTCTATTGCTGTATTCTCGGCCTCGGATCAGATCATCCCTTGCCGATCTATGCCTCTCACTGCATTGCAAACTCACTTCGAATTCCTCAGCAAACCCCGCCCCCAAAAATTCGACTTAGCTTCAGTGCTCTGCAATGTGTGTGCATGTTCTCCAACTGACCCCAAGCCCTTCCATTATACTTTTCTCGTTGGAAAACTAATGACCGTGATCTAATCTCTAATCAACGACTCAAATTAAAATACTGCTTGATCCACGTCACATAGAATATTTCATCACATGTGTAATTTAATTCACTTTAATTTTTTAATTTCCTTAATTTAGACTTAGGGTTCCCATTAAAAAAATTAATTATTTGAATAACTATTACACTGAATGGAATTTCTCCCAATGCTTTCTGGGTCTTGGAGATCTTGTGTGTTCCAGCCCCTCCACAAAGTTTTGGAGCTAGAGCACACTCGATGCTACCCCAAAATCTCAACAACAACTGGGTTGAGAGATCAGGCGGTTCCTCCAACTATGTGATTTGGAAGGCAAGGATCTCCTTCCTTTTAGATGAGCATGATCTTAAAACTTTTATTGATAATGTGGTAGTTGTCCCCGCAGATCTGGATCCATTGAAAGCTTACAAGAAGGATATGGCAAAGGCTAAGAGGTTGATCCTCGACGAAGTGAGAGATCATGTTGTATCTCACATAGCAAGCAAAGGCACAATCAAAGAAATGTGGGATGCATTGGCCACATTGTATCAGGGATCTTCCGAGCAACAGAAGATGTACCTGCAAGAGAAGATGAGATCCACGAGGATGTAGAAGGGGGAGTGCATAGATCCCTTCCTTACAAGGCTTTAGGATGTCCCGGATTAGCTGGCAGCTATAGGGTCAGTGCCTCAAGCTACTGAGATGGTGATATTAGCCCTGAACAATGTCTCAGAAGAATGGAAATTTTTCGTCCAGAGCATTCTGGGCAGATAAAATTTTTCAGATTGGCAGAGGATGTGGGATGATCTTCGACAAGAAGAGATGAGGCGTGACTTAGTGAAGAAAAACTTGGAAGGCAGCAGTAGCAGCGGGCAGAATACATATGTGAAGGAAGAGGAAAATGCAGCCCTTGCATCGAAGGGGTAGCAGGAGCAGCGCGGGCGAAAGAAGGACATTTCGAAGATCAAGTGTTTCCAATGTGGTGAGATGGGCCACTTCAATTCTCAGTGTCCTCTTCGGAAGAAGGACAAGGAGAAGGAGCGAGATCAGCCAGTTGCTACCACAAATATCAACAGGCTATCCTCCAGATTGGAGGAGTTTGCTATGATTGCCCATATACCTCCAGGGGAGAGGTGGGGTGATATGGTTTTGTAGCCCTAGAGAGCTACGGGATGGGTAGGATCCTTGAGGAGTCCACCTCTTGGATTATCACCTTGCTACGAGAGCCCATAGTAGCAGTAGCAGGATGGACCGGTGACAGATGATGGAGTCAGGTGCCAGAGCGACAGATGATGCAGTCAGGTGCCAGAGCGACAGATACAGTGGTTAGCAGCGTTAGGAACTGAGCAGCGCAGAGCAGAGTTAGCAACAGTGCAGTTGGCACATGGCAGAGGCTTCAATGATAGCGCAGAGGCCAAGAACAGTGAAAACTCGGTGGATAGATGCATGAATCTAAACACACTTGGTTCAGTTGATGGATATCTCTCAGTTGCAACAACAACATATGAGAGGGAGTTGCGGATGTTGCAGTGGCAGCAACAACAAAGTTGCAATGCAGATGCAATAGTTGACAACAACATGCAGAGTCAACAACAACTCAAATTCAACGCAGAGAGAGCTATGCAATAGTTGGTGGGAAACAACATCAAGACATTAGTAGCGTTGTTGGGATGGTGCAGAATTCAGAGTGATGCTTCAGGGGGTTGTAGTGCTTGAGCACATTCCTCACTAAGAGGGAGTGTTGATTTTTGTAGCATCGAATGTGCTCTAGCCTCAAGATTTTGTAGAGAGGCTAAGACACATGTATTCCACAATACCCAGAAAGTGTTTTGGGAAATTCCACACGGAAAGGATTTAATTAAAATAATTAATATTTTTTGATGTATTCCTTAGTCTAAACTTAGGAAATGTGATTAAGTAAAGTGTATTAATTATATTGGGTGTGAATCTTCTAGATAAAGACACGGATCAACTCCCAGTTAATCTTAGCCTTTGATTATGTTTTAATCTTGGTCGTTGATATGTCAACGAGAGATTATAATAAGGAGCTTGATGGGCATTTGGAAGATACATCGAGTGAGATATCAAGAGATCGAATTCCGAAGAGAGCAGCGTAGCAGTTTCCAGAGGAAGATCGAAGTGTTTTCTTGTAGTGAGGGGCAGGGATAGTTTACCAGAGGAATTTTTTCCTGATCCGAGGAATACATTGCAGAGGAGGCAAAGGGAAGTTCAGAGCGGCTGCGCAGTGCCACACTAGGGCAGTGCAGAGCTATGCTAAGGTAGCGTAGAGCCTCTGAGGAGATTCACAGTTCTGTTGAGGAGCAGTCCAGATCTAGGGCCGGGAGTCAGGGTGTGAAACCGGAGGACTATAGAAATTTCTGAATCTTAATTCTTATGCAGAAATTATTTCTGTTAATCCGGTTAAGCTTCTCCTACTTATACAAGTTATCAACTGAATAAATTCAAGTTAACATCAAAGCAAAACACATAAAATATCTCTACCAATTCAGATCTAGAATAAGCACATGCACACATAGACAAAGTGACAGTTATTTCTGGACAAACTGTCCCCATAAAAACCGAATGTGGGAAAACCGGTCTCTGGCTGCTGGAGGGCTCTATTATTAAGAATATTTCTGAATACACAACTCTGGGTTCCAGATCTGGAAAACCCTACAGAGAAAAATCTAGATTTGCAACACTTGGTTGATCTAAGACCAACAATACTGACTAATCCACACCCTCAAACGGGATTTACAGAACTCTAGCCAGATCTAGGCCTAGAAACCCCAAATCTGCCCTTGAAAGACACTGCATCAGCCTCTGAAGGCCTCCAAATGCTCAGCGCTGTCACTAGAAGGGACTATGTTACTTCAGATTGGGTGATGCAGTCACTATGCTGCCCCTATGGGTCTTTGTGTAACCCCTGAAGGGTTTCCTGAAAATCACGCTGTCCTTGCTGCTGCTGCTGTCGTCTGCTGCTGCGGTTATCTACGGCTATTTCTTTTGCTGCTTCTGCTGCTGTTGCCTTCCTCTGCGTTGTCTTTCTTGATCTTTTCTCTACTTCTTGTGTATTCTAGACCCCGGGATCAGATCGTCCCCTTGGTCTAAATTCCCCTCTCTGCAACTGAAACACTTGAGAATTCTTAGCAGCCCTGCCGTAGAATCTCAGCTTAGCTTTAGTGCTCTGCCACTGTGTGTTTTACAAATGACCCCAAGCCTTTCCTTTATACTTTTCTCGTTGACAAATCAACGGCCAAGATTAAATCTTTAATCAATGGCTAAGATTAAAAGAAATCTTGATCCGTGGGACTTAAGACCATTTCATCACATGTTTAATTAAATTCACTTTAATTATTTTATTTTTCTAAGTTATAACTTAGGAAATACATTAAAATAATTAATTAATTTAATATCTCCTAAACCATATGAAATTTCCCAAATCCATTTCTGGGTCTTGTAGATTAGGTGAACTCTTGTCCTTCCTCGAAATTTGGGACTTGGAGCACAACTGATGCTACCCCAAATACACAAAATCTCAACACTCCCTCTTAGCATCAAGGGTGTGCTCTAACAATACATCACACTTATGCATTACATGATTTTGGGCACTGGTTCTGTGCTGCTAAAGCTTGGCCTCTTGCCGCTCAACTCTGCACTGCTGCTGCCATTTTGTACTGCTGCCCATGACTCTGCCACTGCCACTGCAACCACTATACTGCTGATCTGCTGCACTGCAACTTCAGTCGTTGAGAGTAACAACTGAATCTCCTGCCCAATCTTTGACAAACAAGTCAAATGGGCTGTGTTGTCGCACAGATTGTCCAGGCACCGCGACAACGGCATAGATTGGGGGCTGTCACTCTTATCCCCAATCTCTCTCTTTAAACTGTCTCCTTGCAAGTTAAGGGAGGTAGACCCTATTATAAATGAGGATGACAAATCCAGGAGACATAGCTAAAACATCAAATACTTATAAAATGAACGAGATTCCACAGATCTAGATTAGATATCACGCTAAGACCAGTGCCTTATGGAGTCAAACAGAATCCCGTTATGCAATTATAAACCAATAAGTGATGACTAACTGCTGCTTATTAAAACATGATTGATCACAATGATATCCAATTAAAAACACCACAACCATGAATAATGAAAATGCCAGCTTTTTAAGATGTTCCAAAATTAAGATGTTCCAGTATTACCCAACTCGAAAATTAAAATATCCACAATCAAACTTAGATAAAAATTTTAAGGCTCAGTGGACCATTGAAATTTTTTTATATTTTGTATTTTCTAATTTTTTTTAGATTTTTGGAAATTTTTATTATTTTTTTATTTTTAAAACAAATCAAAATTCTAAATCTAAACAAAGTTCTAATCTAAAAGTTAAATCCTAAAGTTAAAATTAAACTAAATTTGAAACTAAGTTAAAACTAAATTAAAATTTAAAAATCCAAATTAAAAACTAAAGTTAAGTCTAATTAAAACTAAGTAAAAATTAAACTAAGACTAAATTAGAATTTTAATCTAAAAGCTAAACTAACTGTTAAAATGAAACTTCCTAAATCTAATGCTAACCATACAAGTTAAAATTAAAACTAAGCTAGTATTAAACTAAAGTTAAATTAAAATCTAAGAAAACTAAAATCAAATTATAAAATTAAGCTATGTACATTTAACAAAATTCGAATGAAATGAAACTATAACTAAACGCTACCCTACAAACTATACATTAAAATGAAATCGATCAGAAGAAACACAATAAAACGCCGGCTTTTGAAATGAACGCGATTTTTATATTTTTTGTTTATCGTATTTGCTGTTTGAGTTGTAGGTTGGACGGAGCTGAGACGTTGATGGAGAGCGAGGGCACGATGGCAAAGGACGCAATGAAGCTTGGATACAGAGGGATAGGTGCAGAGATGGACGGCAAAGGGAACGGAGCTCAACGACGTGTGCTGGAGAGGATCCGACTGAAACAGAGAAATAGATGCAAATCGATGGACAGAAAAGGGTTCGATGAAATTTCGATGAGGCAGAAAGGTGTGGCTCTGCAGGGTTTAACGCATGCAAGGGCGAAATGATACAGCGTGGATGATGCTGCAAGAAATGTTGACGGTAAGGAGAAATGATGGAGCAACGACTTGAGGGCTGGCTTGGCAAAAATGACAGTCCAGCTTGAACGGTGTGATGAGGAGCAGCGTTAGGACGAGGACATGAATGAAGGCAATGGACAGAATTGCGTTTGCGCAGTGAATAACCCAGAATGTCCAACAAAAATTGGAACTTTCCTTTTGAAACCCTGATCTCATACACTGCTTTAATCAAATGACGCTCAGATTTCATGCCCTTTTAATCAAAACAATGTCCAGATTTTATGTTCCTTAAAATCAGATGATGCCAAATCCTGCCCACAATAGCAGTTTGAGGCTAGATCTGGCCTTTGGAGGCTAGATCTGCCTTAGATCTAAAAAAAAAATTTCTGATTTGAGCCCTGAACCTGCAAAAAATCAGCCAGATCTGAAAGATACAAACACCAAAAAACGATTAAACCCTTACGGACTTGAAAAATTTACAAATATACAAACTAGTTTACAAATTTAGAACCCTCATGGTCAGATCTGAATCCGTTTTGGCACAATTTTTAGAAGTTTAAAATTTTTAGTGAGAGGCACAAGCCTTCGAAACCCTGCAAAATCACAAATATCGTAAGATAGACCCAGATTTTAACAAATAAAGAGCTTATCAGATTTAAGTTTATTGAGAGTCAGCTGGTCCAACCGAAGACTTCCCCAGACGCCCAATCTTAAAAAAAAATTCCCTGCACACTTAGATCTGAACTTTAGACTGATAGAGATTTAAGAAAACAACATGAGATCTTTGCAGAAAAATCAGAATGTTATTTTATAAACCCAGAAAACTGCATAAGATACCTATATGCAGATTAATCCATGAAGACCATCAGCGATAAAATACAAGAAACAAAGTAGTAGAGTTTAGAGACAATTCACCACATAGATCTGAGAAGGAACATCCAAATTTGTAACCCCAAAGTCTTTATGCTTTATTTCTCAAAAAGTTTACAAGAGCTTCTAAGAGCAAGTGCACGATCTTGAGATCGGATGACTTAATACTGACAAAGACCTCTAAATTTATAGGACAAAATCTCCAACGGCTAGTTTGGATGATCCTCGTCAAAATAATCTCAACCGTCAAAAAGATTTAATTATCTTTTAATCCGGAGCGTCGAAATTAAAATTTTGGGGAAAAAACGAATTTATCATTTAATTCAATTTTAATTAACTCAAAAATATTATTTTTGACTTAATTACCCCAAAATTTTGACCTTGACTTAACCACCAAGGCCCAAGGGTCCAATATTTCTTAAAATTCGCAATATTCCCTTGGCCTGGGGCTTTCAAAATCATTCTCCAAGGACCCACAAATTTTGCCTCTAAAGATTTAATCCTAACTTAGGACCCTAAATTAATTAAATTTCTGGTTTAGGATTTTATTAATTAATTGACCAGAAAATTTAATTAATTGACTAAGAGGGGATTATAATTATTTTTTCCAACCCTCTTTTACATGAGATAATACATTTACATACATGAAGGGGAAAAACCCATTCGTATAGACCCTCAAATAAATTCCCAATTCTGCGACTCAAATATGATCTAGTAGACCAAGTAGCTCAAACTACTTTTACAAGGACTTGATAGAAACACTAGGACTCACTTAGTATGCTGATGACAAAATCCACCCTAGCTTTGGGGTGAGGCTGGAGGGAAAAACTCTGCCGATCACTTTCGTGAATCAGTGAGACAAAAAACCTCCTAGGATAGAGATCATCAACAACATACTAGGCTTACCTAGGCTATTACATACACTGACGGTCTTACTTAGATTATTTACATCATAACAATGCAGAATGGGTTTACATCATTTATAACAATGTCAACTGTCGATGAAATCTGGATGATGGAATCTGAATGGCGCAACCATGTCGAACATGACGAATCCCATTTAAAAAAATGGGGGTGTACTGCTATGGGGTAGTTGACGAAGTGTGGTCAACAGGCTGCATCCTCATCACTGAAGCTCCATAGGCTACAGATCTGTGCTGACATCTAAAGAACGATGCACAGCTACAACTCTGCCTGCGTAATCAGACTCCCTCTGCACTATTGAAGTCACATCAGCTCCTTGTGTTGAAATCTATCACGCTGCTGCTGCACTGCACTGTCCCTCTGAAGCTCTCTGTGCTGCTGCAGCTCTGCACTACGTAAGCATTACTGCACTATGTTGCTGAAGTCACATTAGCCTCTGCGTTGCTACTGCTTCTACACTGCTGCTGCTATGCTCTGCGCTGCTCCTCCTAGCCTCCAAATCTGCCTCTGCTTATGCCTCATCTGTGATCTATGTACCCACTGCTCCACTTGTCCCGCTACTGTCTTAAGGCTACCGTAGCTCGTTTGTGATCCAAGAGATGAGTTGCTCAAGGATCCCGCCTTACTTCCATGTAGCTCCTCTACATGTCCATGTCACCCCACCTCTGTGGTTCATGAGCACTCATGGCTACATCATCTTTGGACCCATCATCTGCCACCGCTGCTTTAGAAGAAGATGCTTCCTTGTCCTTCTTCTTTTCTGGACAATGGCTGGCAAAATGTCCCATTTTGCCACACTGGAAGCACTTGATCTTTGAAAGATCCTTCTTCTTCTTCGGCTTCTTCTTTGATGCCAAGGCTGCATTTTCCTCCTCTTCCTTCTTAACCTTGCTCAATGTAGGGCTGTGCTACTTCTTGGTGAACCTTCATAGTTCTTGCCACAGGATCGACCACAAGCTGTCCCAATATGGGAGGTCCGCTTTGCCCAAGATACTTTGGACAAAGGTTTCCCACTCATCTGTGATTGCATTGAGGGCAGTCCTGACTATCACTGCATCATCTACGGTTGCACCCATTGCAGTCAGCTGATCTCTGATTGACTGCAATCTAAAGAGGAAATGCTCAATGTCTTCTCCCTTGGTCATCGTGAATGACCTCATTTGGGCCTCCAACAACATCTTCCTTTGGACATACTTTTCCTCATATAGAGAAGTCAAGGCCTTCCACATCTCATTAGTTGTCTTCTTCTCAACTATGTGTGGTACAATATGGTCCTTGATATTGTCCATTATCAGCCGCTTGGCATGCCCAACAGCTTCTCTGTGCTTTCGTAGGAGATCCGCATCTATCAGTGTGGCCAGAGTCTGCTCTGCATGGTCTCTTAGACCGTTTGAGAGGCCCTCTAGCCTATCTTGATCACGCAGTCCATGAGGAGCCATCTGCTCAGAATGTGTCGAAGCTCCTCTTCTCTATGCTAGAGATTTGGATCTAGGGTCCTTTTCGAACTGGGCACCCTCTGCTCCCTTTGACATTTGATTTCCCTCCCTTTTTCACTTGTGCTAAGGTTAAAAATCTGAAAACTTCAGAAGTTTAACCCCACCAGCTCTTCTGAATTTCTGCAACTTTTTTGCAGACTTTTTCTGGATCTGATAGATTCAGATTTGAATCACACTGGCTGGCTTTAGACCTAACCAATGCTGTTTCTGAGTTGCCTCTGCGCAGTAATTGCGTGGGCTTGCTAGGACACAGCGCTGGACAGCATCACCCTTCCCTCTGTGTGAATCTCCTCCTGAAAACTGCGCTGTCCCTTCAGATCTGCTTTTTTGCCGCCTTTCCAGCTGCTTTCTGCAGCTAGATCCTTCAGATGCTTTAGTTGGTGACCCTTCTAGATCTGCAATTGCTCTGATACCATGTAGAAATTTCTGAATCTTAATTCTTATACAGAAATTATTTCTGTTAATCCAGTTAAGCTTCTCCTACTTATACAAGTTATCAACTGAATAAATTCAAGTTAACATCAAAGCAAAACACATAACAAATCTCTACCAATTCAGATCTAGAATAAGCACATGCACCCATAGACAAAGTGACACAGTTATTTTTGGACAAACTGTCCCCGGAAAAACCCAATGTGGGAAAACTGGTCTCTGGCTGCTGGAGGGCTCTATTATTAAGAATACTTTTTAATACACAACTCTGGGTTCCAGATCTAGAAAACCCTATAGAGAAAACTCAAGATCTGCAGCACATGGCTGATCTAAGACCAACAATACTGACTGATCCACACCCTCAAACGGGATTTACAGAACTCAACCAGATCTAGGCCTAGAAACCCCAGATCTGCCCCTGAAAGACACTGCGTCAGCGTTTGAAGGCCTCCAAATGCTCAGCGCTGTCACTGGAAGGGACTGCGTTACCCCAGACTGGGTGACGCAGTCACTACGCTGCCCCTAAGGGTCTCTGCATAACCCCTGAAGGGTTTCCTAAAAATCACGTTGTCCTTGCTGCTACTGCTGATGTCGTCTTCTGCTCCTGCTGTCTGCTGCTTCTGCCATTCGCTCCTGCTGCTACCTTCCTCTGCGTTGTCTTTCCTGATCTCTTCTCTGCTTCTTGTGTATTCTAGAAGTCGGGATCAGATCATCCCCTTGGTCTAAATTCCCCTCTTTGCAACTAAAACACTTGAGAATTCTTAGCAACCCCGCTCTAGAATCTCAGCTTAGCTTCAGTGCTCTGCCATTGTGTGTTTTACAAATGACCCCAAGTCTTTCCTTTATACTTTTCTCGTTGACAAATCAACGACCAAGATTAAATCTTTAATCAATGGCTAAGATTAAAAGAAAGCTTGATCCGTTTGACTTAAGACAATTTCATCACATGTTAAATTAAATTCACTTTAATTATTTTATTTTCCTAAGTTTTAACTTAGGAAATACATTAAAATAATTAATTAATTTAATATCTCCTAAACCATGTGAAATTTCCCAAATTCATTTTTGGGTCTTGTAGATCAGGTGAACTCTCTGAGTCCTTCCTCAAAATTTGGGACCTAGAGCACAACTGATGCTACCCCAAATACACAAAATCTCAACAAGGACCGAAGATCTGAGTTTCCAGTTGGCAGATCAATCAGCCAAAGGAGCGACGCAGTCCCTAAAAGATGTGATGTAGAACCAGTGCAGTGACTGCATAGAGACAATGCGGGGCTACCCATTCAGAGGATGGATCAATGTCGGATCGCCAGTAACAATGTGAGATAATTTCTCACTATCTTTTTGCCAATTTATTCTCTGTATTAGATTGCCAGTCTGGGCATCCAAATATTTGTGTTCAGAAACTACTGCATAATAATTAAAACCCTTAGCTACTGCACCGGTTTTCCCGCATTGGGTTTTTCCGGGGACATTGTCCAAAAACAATGGTGTGTATGTGTGTGTCTATTTCCTTCTTGGTTAGTACTTGTTTTCGCAGTAATTTTTTTATGTTATGAATGCTGCAGTAGTAATTATTTCGATGTTTACTATGTAACACTGTAAATAACTTGAGAATTAACAAGTAGAAGAAATAACATCAGATTGTTGCAGTAGGGATTCCAATCTTGGAATTTTCACATTCTCTTGGTTAGATCTTGTCTTACATGAACATAACTCGGCTTACTTTTGTCTTAGGTTATTTAGGTAACCCTTGTTCCTTTATGGTTTTGCCCACTCAACCATTTAGTAATTAATTAGAATATAAAATTAGTTAACTTAGGTCCCAAACACAACTTTGGGTACAAAACCTCAACTTCCTTTTTGGTGGTATTTATCCATTCAGAAAGACTTCTAAACTACCTAATTTTCAACACTCCCTCTTAGTGAGGAAGGTATTTATCACACCTTGAAATCTCCAGCTCCATGACTTTCCTTGCATACGCATTACTGTCCTCACATGAGTCATGACTTTCCTTGCGTGTCCATATTTGTCCTTGCATGTGCCATGTCTTCTTTTGTACTTGGCCAAGCTTTATCTTGCATGGTGCATGGCTATCCTTGCATGCAACATGACTTTTCCTTGCACCACCATGAGTGTTCTCACATGGTTTGTTATTGCCCTTGCATGAGTTGAAAAATTGACTCTCTCGCTCAAACTTGAAGGTTTGACTTCCACTGGGTAGTTGATGTTTCTTCGCAATCTCCCTTTTAAGCTAGACTCCCTCTGAGCCTACACAACCTCCACTGGCTCACTCTGCTTTACCTCCTAGAAAGTGTTGTTACTAATCTTGTGTCCTTCCAAAGTTAGTCCTAAGATGAGTTCTCATCCTCCTGGGTCAAATACCTCATGTGCACATCGTCCAAATGCCAAATGTGCAACTCCACAACCCAATGAAGATACTAACTCATGATCAACTTTCCATCCACACGGAGCTATCTAGTCCATGCCAAATCACCTTCTCTGCTGAACCTTCTGCTCCATGTCTAGTAATGCCACAACTCCCTGTTAAGTTGCTTCCTGTGCACACTTTGATTCATTAGTTCCTTCAAAGTAGCTCTGATTCCATGTTGAAATTTCTTTGCACCCTACGTCTGGTCTATGACTAGACTAGTACATAAACACACTAGGAGTTCTCAACCTTAAACAACTTTGCACAACGGAATATGACAACAAACATATCAACAAAGTACACAATAATTTATGGCCCCAAATCCCTTCTCATTAGTCCATCAATATGAAAACATTAGGGCTCCAATACCAAGGATCATGGCCATTTGCAAACCCTGATACAAACTAGTATACACAGTATACAATACATAGTCTGTCCATTGACTGAAACCTAGAGCTTGAGGTCTAATCCTTCAAACCCTCAATCTTCCTAATCAAAGAAAATAAAATCAACATAATTTCCACTCACCTGGGATGATCCATTTGGCCCACTAAACTCAGTGTTCTGTTGTTCTTGTTGTAGCCCAATTCCTTCTATTTCTATAGGTTTCTTTTGTTACTATTGTCCAACTCCTTTAGACCACAATTAGGTTGTTTCTCACCTAACAGACTTCCTTGCCCTGCTTCTTAGATCTGGGCTAGTCCCTTCAACCCACATGCTTCTAGATATCCATAAAAGACTCTTCCTTCAACCCTTTGTACTGTTGTTCATCTTGGCCAGCCTGATCCTTCCTTTTCTTAGGCCACGACTGCTATCTCCCACAATGTACTGCTATACCAGATCTCTGGTCCTAGTTGTGGAATCCCTCCAGGAACTTCGACCAACTATTGTAGGCCCCTTTCTGCCTTGGATGCCCTATTGAAGGCCTCGACCTATACACCAACAATCTTAATCAAGCCTCGACCTATTCCTTTACAATCGTTGCCTTCGTAAATATACTTTGACCAGCCTCCAGTAGACCCACAACTCCACGCATTTCCAGTTCTAGACCTCCTGCAGCTACAACGACCCTTAACCTCTGATCCAACCCTCTTCTAGCCCTGGCTAACTCGGTTTTGCCCTTGTCCTACCCTCGACCTGCTGTCGCACAACTCCAACCAACTCTGTCCACCACAAACACCATGCGGGTAGCCTTTATTTCTAGTGGTTGTCCTTAAAACCTCAAGATAGTCCTGTGGTTGGCTTCACTAGGCTTCAAACATGCCTCGACCTAACAAAACAAGGCCTTGGCCCCCTTCTCCAACCACAAACTACCCTTTCTTGTTTTACTGCTAGGGTTTCACACCTTAGACTAGTCATAAATACTCTAGACAAAACTCAACTTACTCCTTGGGAGATCCTTAGCTTGGCATCTTGGATAGAATTGTTTACATGCTCTTGCGACTTTTCTTAGGCAGATCTCAACCTCCATGAACAAAACTCGACCCTTTCTAGGGCTTTTCCATTCCAAAAATGAATTCCCTCACTTGTGTGTTTTGGTCTCTCCTTTGGCCTCCTATTTATACTTTTGTCTTAGGTTATTTAGGGAATCCTTGGTCCTTTTAGGGTTCTGCCCACTCAACCAGTTATTAATTAATTAGGATATAAAATAAGCTAACTTAGGTCCCAAACCCACAACTTTGAGTCCAAAACCCCAACTTCCCTTTTGGTGGGTTTTCTTCATTCAGAAAGACCTTGTGAACTACCCAATTTTTAACAATTCACTCATTGTACCTTTTATTTTTACTTTGTTTTACTCTTTTGGTCCCGATTGCCTATTTTTGGCCATTTGTTGTACATTAATATACTTGTCTTATTAAGAAGAAAAACATGTTAATAACATAATATAAATGAATCAAAGGTCAATAATGTAAGTAAGTAAATTTATTAATGTCCAATTGATGACCACAAAAGTAGGTAAATGGGATTGAAGAAGAGTATAGTCCAATATTGCATGACTCGTACTTGTATAAGACTCGTCCGACCATTGACTCGTATAAGACTCAGGAACGACTCGTATAAAACTCGTATAAGACTCGTCAAAATGCAAAAAAAAACTTAAAATAGGGTAAATTTTAAGCAGAAAAAAGAAACTAATAATAATTTCAGTTCTTATAAGTTATAAAAACCACAATATATGAAATAATTCATAACATCATCTCATATCTATAAAAGTACAACATAACATATTCGATTTTTGTAAGCAAAACATTTAGATACTGAATAAGAAAAGGAATCATGATTCCAAAAAAAAAAAAAAAATGTCAACAAGTTCAAAATTCAAATACATATGTCATAAATGATAAATGATTGTCTCATAACAATCTTGAGTCTCATCACTCATGGACGACCACGCCTATAATAAGCCCTTGTGGAGCTCATGGTAGGATCGGAAGGGTGAAGCAACTGTGAGGCAGGTGTATTGGGAGTCTCCATTTGAGATGGCAAACTAGAGAGATCCTCAGTATCTTCATCAAGCCAACTCAAATAAGGGGGCTCCTCCTCCACAACCCAATCTGTAATATCCCAAAAGAGGGAATTTCTACAACAATAAGAATATCTTAAGATATTCTAAAGTTGGAGTTACAACAATACATAAACATAAACTGGAGTAGCAGTGATAAACCAACTCATAAAATGTAAGAAGAACTCATAGCAATCATATTAATGTTACAGCAGATGAATGTGTACAAGATCTTGAGGAAATGATCACTCAAGCTTAGGCAAACCAACCTCAAAGGAACATGTACATGAAATATGGAATACACTGCTATACAGAAAATGCCAAGGCTATGACTGCGTAGTCTATAGAGAATAATTGCTGCCAAATGATGTCAATACATAGATATATTAATACACAACTCATACAATATGGGGAGCAAAGATATAGACTCCCAAAGGCAATTTCTAGACAATCCTTGGAAGGATTGGTTGAAATATGCAAAACTACAAAATGTCGGAGTTGTAGGGTAGCAGCTGCAACTCAAGAACTGGAACTGGATGGAGATGGCTGAAGATGATGCATCAGATAAATTGATTTCCTCCAGTGGATCTTTCAAGTGAAAGGCTGATCCAATCACTGAAGATCTCACCCTCCAAAATAGTGGTACAAACCCCTACTGCAAATACACTCAGAAATAACGCAGTCAAGGAGATGGACTGCGCTGTAGGAGATGAGAAGTGCTTGGCCTGATACCAAAGATATGCAATCAACTCCTGGATCTTCCTCACTGACCTCCCAGAGGAATAGAAGCTCCCTCCGCTGACAGATAAGCTCTAGAAGTGGTGTTGTGGAACCCTCCACTGCAACACCCTGCAACACAACGTTTCCTGCTATAGGAATAACGTTGTAGCTGAAGGAGGTGGCTTGGCCTTGAGTCTGAAATGTGGATAAATGAAGTACAATCCCTCAAGAGGCCTCTCAAGAAGGGAGAAGGATTCCTAAACAGGAAATCCTTGTGCTAAGCAGCACAACAATCTCAGTTAAACAACTGAAGAGAGAAAATAGTCATGCAGACCAAAATCTATATTCAATAACATATCCCTCTATGGCTGCCTTGTCCTCCCTTTATACAAATGAAAGCCTTCTTGCCTTGGCCCCCACACATTAGGGTTTCCTCCACCAAATGACCTCTCCCCCTTTCACACTGCGCTGTCTTTCAAAGTGATCCACTCCCTCCATGGCAGCGCTGTTGACTTGGTCAAACTTGACCTTGTCCTCATGCATTTGCCCCCTTTTCACACTTGAGGGTGCAAAATATAGCTACTCTGATGATCCCTTTCACACTATGAGGGATTTTATTCCTACTCATGGGCCTCCTTACCCATTTATTCACTTCCTAGCTGATATAAGCAAAATTGATGTTCCAATTAGCTCCATGCTAATTTTGAGAACATTACAGTCCTCCCTTCCCAAATGTTGCTTGTCCTCAAGCAACTGCAAGGATAGAACTGAAGGGCCTTCTTGAGGCATGAGGGCTGAAATGAATTGGGATCTGCCATCTCCATATGAATCTCCCATCCCCAAGCAATCATCCATACAAAATGAGTTACCCTCCAACATGGCAACTCCTGAAAGTCTACCCCCACATTTGGCTCATGCAAAGTAGGTGGGCTGAAAATCTGATCATGGCAGACAAGGTAGTCTACCCCACGCTGTCCTTCTCTCCACTCATGATAAGTGTAGAGTATGTGCTGATTTTGGGCTGCAATAGTATTTCCCTCAAGTGGCAAAATGAAGAACAATCCTCCAAGGATTTCCTCTCCAACATTGAAGAACAAGCTGGCCCAAAACATCTCATCCATGATGAATAGGACATGATCATCATAGGGTATCCAAATGAGAAGTTTGATGAAGGTTTTACATGATGCTGCATGATACAAACAATATCTCAATTGGACACAACGCAGTTTCTCCCACTGCAACTTCAGAAAATAGCATGGCAAGTGATGTTTTGAAAAATGGCTAGTTCTGTGAATCATCACATCTACTAGTGAATAGTAACTGGGTGAATGTATCAACTGAGCATACAAGAAATAATCAAACACTTGCCCATGGTTATACAAAGGATGGCTATCTCCATCATAATAGTTGGCAAAATTTTGTTTATGGGGCTCAACAATAAACTTGCCCTCTTGTGGAGCAATGCACCGTATGATAATGGTAAGAAGATGCAAATACTATGTTACATAATCAATAGATGCAAAAACAACATTCTCACCATGTGCTGAAAGTAAAGTGATGCATGAATACATGAATAAGTCCATGCTCCAAAAGAACAGTGCTGTTGGCTTATGCAAATAGGCTCCTTCCAACCCATAGCTCAATTCTTTGACATGATTATTGTCAAAGACTCCCCCAATAATGTTGCTGCAAATATGGAATTCCTCCCAAGATGGAAGTACTTCTTGATCATCTAAGGCCAAGGAGTAGGCCCTTTGCACCATGATAGTGCCATCTCCTACTCTTGCAACATCATACAACATGTGAGAGCAAATCTGCCCTGGCTCTCTCAAGTACAATCCAAACAACAAAAGTGTTTGTTGCCTCCTCATGCTCTCATCATACAAGTCATGTGATGAAGACATAATGAATGATATGAATGTCATACCAACACTATGCATCCATACTCTTTGCTGCTCAATGATGCAAGCATCCTGCCACATCTTCTCCATCCCCATACCCTTAGGAAGAGTATATGCCAAGTGATGGCCAAACTCCTTCAAGAGTAACCAGCGCAGCCAAGCCTCCTGCTGCCCGGTGTCATAGATCTGCAAGTGGCTTACTAGCCTCTTGCTCTTCATCCACATCCACTCAATCATTTGTGGATGTCTCCTTCCATCCTCCATCTTGGTACTCCTCCCATGAGGGCTACCATCCTCCATGTGTTGATGAACTTTGCACTTCATGACATGTTGAAGTGCATCTCTAATGGGATCTCTCCACAAGACCTCCTCTTCATCAATGGCCTCCCAAAACCAATAAGGTATTGGACCTGCTGCAGGTAGAAGTGATCCGGATTTATGCAGGAACGCAACAGAATAAACATATAACCATAAATACAGAGATGCAGCGGAAATAACACTTCATTTCATTAATATCAAAGAACTGAAATTTGCTTACAGACAGAATGGAAATAAAACTAGCTAGGGCGCTGGTAGCTATCTCTGAGAAGAGATGTGGGCGGGCCGGCACAGGCTCGAACCGGAAGCAATGAGGCTCGAGGGCCTATTTATTATTGAGAAACAATGGAGAACCCTCAACATCCAAAAACCTAACCCTAGGAGATGAAGCGCCAAACTATGGGCCCCGTTTGGGTAAATTGGTGTCTCAACTTCCCAGGGACGTAACTTTGGCATACTATCTCCGTTTGACGTACATGATACATCATTAGAAAGCTCTATCCGAGGACTACAACTTTCGCCACGAATATCATTTCGGAACAGAATGATATACAAAATGATATTTGCTGGAGGCGCGATGCCCAAAAAACGTCGTTTAGGGCCTCAAAACGGCTCCGGAAGTTCAGGACCCGAAAAACTGCTAAAAATAGTAAGTTATGCCAAAACTGAAAAACTGAAAGAGATAATGGTGGGGGCCCAAGTGGAATAGGCAGGTGGCCACCAATATCCACCTGGATCATTCCTCCCCCCTTAGGAAGCAATGGTCCCCATTGCGTTAAGTTCCTCCATGAGATGAGGAAATTTCTGCTGAACTTGGTCCCCGGTGAACCACTTTCCTTGGTGCAGGAGTTGGCCAGCTTTGACAACCCGATACAGTTGGATCTGCTGTTGACGAGTGTTCTTGATTTGCATGTCCATGACACAATCTGTGGTGGCCTGTTCCATGCAGTCTGGGTTTAACTCTGTTGGTGTGAGTTGTTCTGCAATGTCCGAGGTGTCCAGTAGAGGTGGAAAGTAAGGACGAAGGCGATCCACATTGAAGACTGGGTGCAGACCAAGGAATGGTGGAATACTAAGCTCGAAGGCATTGTTACCTACAGCCTTGGTGACGGTGTACGGCCCGTATCGGAGCGGGCGAAGCTTGCGGTGAGGTCCAGTGAGGCGCTCCTTCTGCAAATGTAGCCATACTTTGTCGCCCACCTGGAAGTGGTGTGGCACCCTTCTCTAATAGGGAGAGGGTACACATCTCTCTCCCTCTCTCGTGCCTCCCTGATCTGGATTTATGCAGGAATGCAACAATATAAACATATAACCATAAACACAGAGATGCAATGGAAATAACACTTCATTTCATTAATATCAAAGAACTGAAATTTGCTTACAGACAGAATGGAGATAAAACTAGCTAGGGTGCTGGTAGCTATCTCTGAGGAGAGATGTGGCGGCTACAGGCCTCTGAACTGAGTTACAATGAGGCTCGAGGGCCTATTTATTATTGAGAAACAATGGAGAACCCTAAACATCCAAAAACCTAACCCTAGGAGATGAAGCGCCAAAACCATGGGCCCCGTTTGGGTAAATTGGTGTTTCAACTTCCCAGGGACGTAACTTTGGCATACTATCTCCATTTGACGCTCATGATACATCATTAGAAATATCTATCCAAGTACTACAACTTTCGCCACAAATATCATTCCGGAACGGAATGATATCTTCTGGAGGCGCGATGCCCAAAAAACGTCGTTTAGGGCCTCAAAACGGCTCCGAAAGTTCAGGACCCGAAAAAATGCTAAAAATAGTAAGTTATGCCAAAACTGAAAAACTGAAAGAGAAAATGGTGGGGGCCCAAGTGGAATAGGCGGGTGGCCACCAATATCCACCTGGATCATTCCTCCCCCCTTAGGAAGCAATGGTCCCCATTGCGTTAAGTTTCTCCATGAGATGAGGAAATTTCTGCTGAACTTGGTCCCTGGTGAACCACTTTCCTTGGTGTAGGAGTTGGCCAGCTTTGACAACCCGATACAGTTGGATCTTCTGTTGGTGAGTGTTCTTGATTTGCATGTCCATGATACAATCTGTGGTGGCATGTTCCATGTAGTATGGGTTTAACTCTGTTGGTGTGAGTTCTTCTGCAATGTCTGAGGTGTCCAGTAGAGGTGGGAAGTAAGGATGAAGGCGATCCACATTGAAGATTGGGTGCAGACCAAGGAATGGAGGAATAATAAGCTCGAAGGCATTGTTCCCTACAGCCTTGGTGACGGTGTACGACCCATATCGGAGTGGGCGAAGCTTGCGGTGGGGTCCAGTGAGGCGCTCCTTCTGCAAATGTAGCCATACTTTGTCGCCCACCTGGAAGTTGTGTGGCACCCAGTGTTGATCATGGCGCTGCTTGTACTTCGCATTGGATCTGTCCAATATATCATGAACCTGTTGGCAGATGTGTTGAATGCGCTCGATGAAGCTACTTGCTTTGTCAACTTCAGACTGGACATGAGCTGAATCAGCTTCAGCAGCTGCAAATGGCATGACTACGTCAATGGGACATAGTGGCTGGAATCCCAAGCCCACCTGAAAGGGGCTATGGCCAATTGAAATGTGGAGAGCCCTGTTATAAATATGTTGTACATAGGGGAGGCTCTCGTCCCATGTGCGTGGATGCTTTGAATTGTGCATGCGCATAATGTGTACAATCATTCTGTTGACGACCTCTGTCTAGCCATCTGTTTGGGGATGGAAAGCTGTGGACTTGGTGAGCTTTGTGTCCAACATGGACCAGAGGCTAGACCAAAATGTGCTGAGGAACCTGCTATCTCGATCTGATATGATAGACTGTGGGATCCCAAAGTGCACCCACACTCGTTCAAAGAAGAGTTTAGCAGTGGCTTCTGCTGTGATATTCTTCTTACATGCCGCCATAATGGCCATCTTCGAGAATCTGTCAACGACCAATAAAACACAGTAATTTCCATTCTTAGTAGAAGGCAGGCCCGACATGTAATCCATGGAGATGGATTCCCAAGGTCGACTAGGGGTAGGTAGTGGAGTATATAGGCCTTGCTTCTTGATGGTTAGTTTGGCAATGGAACAAGCAGTGCAGGATCTGATGTGCTTCTTGACATCCTTTCGAAGGTTTGGCCAATAGAAATACTTCTGTAGTATTGCTACTATTTTCTCGACCTCGAAATGCCCAGCGACGCGACTGTAGTGTGCTTCCCATATCATCTTGGCACGCTCACTTGAAGAAATACAAAGGTGTCCCAGGTGACATAAAAGTGCATCTTGGAGGTGAAAATTTGGAACTTGTGTACCCCCCAAGAGTGCCTTGTAAGTGTGGCTGAATTCTGGGTCACTCTCATAGAGAAGCGGCCAAGTAGAAGTCTCGTGCCCACAAGAGTTGAGCACGGTGGTGAGCACCACGATCGGTGGTCGGCTGAGGCAGTCTGCAACATTATTGGTGCTACCCTTCTTGTACTTGATGTTCAAATGAAATTGTTGCAGATATGTGGACCACTTCTGATGGCGATCATTTTTCAACTTCCCTTGTGTCTGTATGAACTGCAGGGGCCGGTGGTCTGTGTGGATGATTGTTTCCTTTCCCAAAATGTAATGCTTCCATTGTCGACAGGCTTGCACAATGGATATTTTGTTAATTAAGCTTTGCCCCAATAGCATAGTCAGAGGCATCTGTCTCGATCTCAAATGGCTGCTGCAAGTTTGGTAAGGTGAGCACTGGGGCAGAACAGAGGCGATTTTTCAATTCTTTGAACGCCTTCTGTTGAGGTTCCGACCAAAAGAATTTTGCTCTCGCTCCTCCTTTGGTGACTTGACTCAGGGGCCAAGTGATATGAGAGAATCCCAGCACGAATCTACGGTAGAAATTAGCAAGACCCAGAAAGCTGCGAAGCTCTGTTATAGTAGTCGGGGCTGGCCGATCCCGAATGACTTGGATCTTGGCTGGATCCACATGCACCCCCCTTTCATCAATAATGTATCCCAGATATTGAACCTGGGTCATGCCGAACGTGCACTTCTCCAAATTGGCACACAACTTGTGTTGCCGCAGTGTTTGGAGGACTTGTCGGATGTGATGAAGGTGCTCTTCCCAAGTCTTGCTGAAGATCAGAATGTCATCCAAGTACACCACTACGAATGAGTTGGTGAATGGCCGCAAGATGTTTTCCATCAGCCTCATGAAGGTTGTGGGAGCATTCGTCAACACGAAAGGCATGACCAGCCATTCAAAAAGGCCTTCCTTGGCTTTGAAGGCGGTCTTCCACACATCAGAGGGTTCAATTGGTACCTGGTGATACCCAGACTTCAGGTCGATCTTACTGAAATATTTTGCACCTTGGAGTTGGTCCAGAAGGTCATCAATCCGTTGGATTGGGTACCTATTCCGGACAGTGATCTTGTTCAGCGCCCGATAGTCAATACAGAGTCTCCACGTCCCATCCTTCTTCTGTACCAACACGATCGGGCTCCCACAGGGCGATGAACTTGGTCTGATGTGACCTTTCTGCAACAGCTCCTGAATCTGCCTCTTGATTTCCTCATTCTCCAGAACAGAGCGCCGATAGATCGGTCCATTAGGTAGCGGCGCACCGGGGGTCAGATCAATCGGGTGCTTGACCTGACAGTGCAGAGGAACCCCTGTGGGTGAGGTGAATATGTCTCCGTACTCCTCCACAACCTTATCCATTTGTTGTTGTTGTGCAGAGGAGCCCTGTCTGGAGGATGTGGCCATAGTCTTCTTCTTGCCCTGGGGGCGGATCATCAGGAAAACGAATTTCCTGGTTTGGGAAATGAGCTTACTGCATTGTTTTGCAGTAACCAAAGAGATAACCGCAGGAGGTGGTACCTACGATACCACTTGATCCGGATTTATGCGAGGCTTATAGCAGAATAAACATATAACCATAAATACAGAGATGCAGTGGAAATAACACTTCATTTCATTAATATCAAAGAACTGAAATTTGCTTATAGATAGAATGGAAATAAAACTAGCTAGGGCGCTGGTAGCTATCTTTGAGGAGATATGTGGCGGCTACAGGCCTCTGAACTGAGTTACAATGAGGCTCGAGGGCCTATTTATTATTGAGAAACAATGGAGAACCCTAAACATCCAAAAACCTAACCCTAGGAGATGAAGCGCCAAAACTATGGGCCCCGTTTGGGTAAATTGGTGTTTCAACTTCCCAAGGACGTAACTTTGGCATACTATCTCCGTTTGACGCTCATGATACATCATTAGAAAGCTCTATCCGAGGACTAAAACTTTCGCCATGAATATCATTCTAGAACGGAATGATATTTGCTGGAGGCACGATGCCCAGAAAATGTCGTTTAGGGCCTCAAAACGGCTCCGGAAGTTCAGGACCCGAAAAAACTGCTAAAAATAGTAAGTTATGCCAAAACTGAAAAACTGAAAGAGACAATGGTGGGGGCCCAAGTGGAATAGGCAGGTGGCCACCAATATCCACCTAGATCACTCCCACAGGCGAACCATGCTATACTAGTCCGCCTATTGTTGTTGTTGTTCCCTCTCTTCTCTCCTTTCACGTCTCTGAATG